>CALYDF020003843.1:0-25248 GCA_944474145.2 Dicrocoelium dendriticum
TTCATTTCATTTCACTTCACCTGTGGAGCAGCATTCAAGGAGCCACTTCTTGACTCTCCAGCCTTCATTTTCTTCTGCCGTCTGTCTCTCTTAAACCTTGCTGCATGTTGACTTCTTCATCGAAACTGTAGGTATCCAATAGTGGACAAACGTCTTAATGCTATGGCTGCACCAGCCACTGATTCATTCCTTTCCAGAGCCACTATCTCTGCTTAGCAACAGCTAGTCGCCATAGCTCCCATTTAACTCTGCGGATATCCGGAGATCTATAGGAGTCGCTCCCTCCTTACAATGTTCATTATTTTAGAATGTTTGCGTCACAGCTCAGACGGTTTTTTGACCTATTATGTGCCACCGTAGGATCCACTAGTAACCAAAGGCTTAATCCGAACTCCAGTGCTGGCCATTCATCTCTCTCCTAGCGCGCCGTTATCCTACTCTGGTCAACTCTTCTTGGCAATAGCTAGTCATTGTTGGCTCCATGTAGCTTAAAAGTAGCCACTCCTTGACCCTCCAACCTTCACTTTCTTTTGCCGTCTGCCTCTCTTAAGCTTCGCTTGCATGTTGATTCCTCCGTCGAAACTGTAGGTATCCAGTATTGAGCAAACGTCTTAGTGACATGGCTACATCAGCCACTGGTTCACTCTTTTCCAGAGCCAATATCTCTGCTTAGCAGCAGTTAGTCGCCATAGCCTTCATTTAACTCTGCGGATATCCGAAGCTCTGTAGGAGTCGCTCCCTTCTTACAATGTTCATTCTCTTGGATTGCTTGCATCACAGCTCAGATGGTTTGTTGACCTATTATGTGCCACCGTAGGATCCAATAGTAACTGAAGGCTTAGTCTAAACTCTATTGCTGGTCACTCTCCTCTCTCCTAGCGCGCCGATATTTGTCGTTCGTCCTACTCGAGTCAACTCCACTTGACAACAGCTAGTCATTGTTGGCTCCATGTAGATTACAAGGAGCCACCCCTGACTCTCCAACCTTCATTTTCTTCTACCGCCTGTTTCTTAAAGCTTCGCTCGCATGTCGATCTTTTCGTCGAAACTGTAGGTATCCAGTATTGGTCAAACTTCTTAATGACATGGCTACAGCAGCCACTGATTCATTCTTTTCTAGAGCCACTATCTCTGCTTAGCAGCAGCAAGTCGCTATAGCTCACATCTAACTTTGCGGATATCCGGAGCTCGCTCCCTCTTACAACGTTCATTCTCTTGGATTGTTTGCGTCACAGCTTAGCTGATCCATTGACCTATCACTTACCTTCACTGGCCTATAGATACACTCATCGACCCTATAGGCATACACTAGTGACAAAGCGTCTGATTAGAATAGCTGCATCTGGCGACTGAGTCACTCCTAGCGCCACCATCTGTCGGTCGTCATAAATTCGGCATCTCTCTTCAGAAGTAGCTAATGGCCATTGGCCCCATGCATATGCGATGATCCAGTGCTTGTTAGTAGCCACCCCGTATCTCAATAACCTTTACTCCTTTAGAATATCTGCATCCAGTCCCTCCGCTGCCCTGCCACCAATTGATCTTTAAGACTCTCTCGCAGCAACCTATTTATTTCCGCTTATTATGCCCCCGTCTCGGATTACACTAACTACGTGCTGTTCATGCACCTGACAATCACTGCCAACATTCTAACTCTCTTTGCTTTATCCTCACGCAACTATCGACTCATATCAAACGGATACTCGTACTTTACTTACCGGTGCAACGCTCTTGTCTCTACGCAGGCGATAGCAATCCACCTATACGGCGAATGATTCTATAGGATACTCAAAAGACATTTTCAGCATAATTATTGTTGCACAGTGTACATGCTTTTGTCTCAAGCCCAAATGTTATAACACAAGACATTAACAATGTGCAACTCCATGCCTGTTCTTGCGGTCTTCTCTCGGTTATCCCTCACTTTCCCTTTTCTCTGAGGTCCGGGACATCTTGGAGATCTGGGATTGGACTGAGGAACAGTTTTGGCCCAAGACGGACGTAACAACCCACAAGGACTGACGTGGAGGATGGTGAAACTCCGCAAGGACCGACCCACAATCACCATAACCCTTGTCCAGTATGGAGAACTGGACATATCCTCATACTCCCATACATCTGAAAAATCTGGACAGTGGAAAAATTGAACCTTTTGCTCACCTGGACATACAACAAGAAGAATAATCGCGATGTCCCTCTCCTCCACCGACCTCAAAAATCATGGCGACCCAGATCAAAATACCCGTCCAACTAACAGAGGAAATTAGAAGCCATTACCCCGCGAAAAACCGAAGGTAAAACCAGTCGTCAAACGGCTTTGCCAGTTCAACATTAATGTTCAAAATGCTTTACGGCAGTGTTGCAGGACGTGGTGGGTTTTCGCCTGGCAAGCGTTCTCCCTATAAAAAGCCACAAATGTCTGTTTAACAACACTGCGACGTGGCGGATGTGCCTCGCCACTGAATAAAGTCACAGCCCACAACTACATACTGTCAAGTCGACTAGATTCACATATCAACTCTTCCCGACACCGTTTCAACTACACACGATTGAACCCGATGTATCATCGTGATACACAACAGTTTTTAAACCTTGATCATACCTAAGTCTCTATGAAACTGAGAATAAACTATCTATTTATATATATTATCATGGACACACGACCAATTTTCTACTGTTACTGTCACAGTTGCCATAAAATGTTTGTACAGTTGTACATATCTGATCATGCCTCCATGGGCGTGCCTCGCATAGTCGAGAATAAAGTATTTATTTATTTATTTATAACACATCAACAACCTTCATGGTATTACTTACATATAAGGAACTGCGATAGCACGTACACATGGCGGCGGGCGATGCGTCGGAGGTGGCTCAGTGTCGGCATTCACTGGGCAGGCTACGGGCCGGTGCATGTCGGTTTCACTGAAAAATAGCATAAAACATTGATGGCATTTGTTACCTGTAAGGAACTGCCATAGCACGTACACATGGCGGTGGGCGATGCGTCGGAGGTGTCTCAGTGGCGGCATTCAATGGGCAGGCTAGGGTCCGGTGCATGTCGGTTGAACTGTAAAACAAGATTACACATTGATCGCATTCCTTACCTGTGAACAACTGTGATTGCAGGTTAACATGGCGGTGGGCGATGCGTCGGAGGTGTCTCAGTGGCGGCATTCAATGGGAAGGCTAGGGGCGGTGCATGTCGGTATAACTGTAAAATAACATTAAAAAGTGATGTCATTTCTTACTTGTAAGGAACTGCGACAGCACGTACACGTGGCGGTGGGCGATGCGTCGGAAGTGCCTAAATTGCGGCAGTGATGGGGCTGCCTGTGGGCGGTGCATGTCGGCTGAACTGTAAAACACCATTACACATGGAGCGGATTTCTTACCTGTAAGCAGCTGCGATAGCAGGTTCACATGGCGGTGGACGAAGCGTCCCAGGTGGCTCAATGTTCCCATTTTATGAGTACACTATCGGCGTTACATGTCCGTTTAACTGCAACACAAAATTACGCATGCATCCTAATTCTTACCTGCGATGACAAATGACAGCCCGAACTGGGAAAACATTTCTCATTGTGTACGCGTTCCGCTGATACACAAGAACCATGAAGCAAGTGAAAGAATACCTGTGATGATGTTTCCCAGAAATTTCAGGTCCTGTAAGCAGGGTAACACGCATTTCTCTAAGTGCCTACAGGTACGTAGGAACACATGCACTGACATTGATTTCCGCTGCGTATATGAAAACTGAATGACGGTGGCTAAATGACCGTCCGTAACGGGAATAGTTTGAGTAACTTAGCGTTGCACAATGTTCCCTCCGTGCTGCAGATCTCTCGGCGCCTTGTTGCATTGCAATTCACAGGTGATCATATGAAGAGGACAATTAAGCACAGCATGCTGTAAGGGAAATGCACTCAGGATAAGGGCAGAGATAACGTACATACCTGAAGCGTCCATCATCCTACCGCGGTCAAGCACGTCACGCTGACACTTTGACGAACAGGAGAAGCAAAGAAATTCGTGCGCACTCGCGTAGCACACACATGACGCGTGGTACCATTGGGAGCACGCGTCGCACATGACCCATTGCACCGATTCTCTATGACCATCAACGTCGTCCTCTTGATGACATACTCCGCATACATCCTCCGAGGCGAAGCCTTGATTTCCCCGTTTCTGTCTCACAGGAACCCAGTAGGCCCTGGATGTCCGGGTGCGAAGGTTACGGAATCCCTTACCCCTTAGCGCACTCTTATCCGGGCTAACCTCTGTCACCCTGCACTTATGGGGCGATTTCCGTTTCCTGGACCCACCTGTGGATGTTGACGGAACAGGTGTTTCCGTTTCAGTCACACGCACAACGTCATTCACCTGCGTAACTTCCGAAGGGGCGCACACTTCTCCTGTACACCTGCGGCCTACCGCAGACTGAGCCACCATCCGACGTTCCTACAGTAGGCAAGCCGCATAGCATGCCAGGTTTGCCTCCGTATCTAAATGAAGGGGAACAGGCCACCTTGACGTTCGCCCATACAACTGAAAACTTGCGTCCTTCGACATCAGAGACGCTCTAATTTCCAGGTAATTCTCCGCACGGGAGAAATTCTGCGATCCGTATGTCACCAACTGAGCGCCAATGCCCGCCAAAACCTGCTGCGTTCTGCGAAGTTTCACGGTTCGGTTCACAACCGCATCGCTATCCACCGCGTTATGGTGCACAATCTGCACACACTCAGCAGACGCAAACGACTCCGATGAAGCTGCTGAAGGTACCCGGGGTACGATCCACCGACATCCATGGAGTATGTTCCGCGCAGAGTGAGTGTGACGCCCCGCAACATAACAGATGTGAGCACATCGGATCCGGCACTGACGACTAAACTCACAATCGCATTCACTGCCCAGCGTTACGTAAACCCGACGCACTCTCGAACGAGGACAGGTAACCAACCAGTAAGGGCCATCAGACCTACAACTGAGAACCGTTGACGTTCGGTAATGCGCCATGAACACATCGCCCGCAAAGTCGCTTAGTTTGGCGAATACGGACCCCACTGAGGACACCTCCGATGGAACAGCAATTGCGCTCATGCACCGCCTACCTATTATGCTGTTCCTTTGGTGCACCATTGTGTTGACTCTATCAACCACGCTAGTGAACAGAATGAGTAGGGATGACCTCTCCGACAGGTATTCCTTCAAATGTCTGTTCCCATTCTCTACCCTGTTCGTGGTGTGGCAGCCAAAAAGAATAGTATCCCTGAGTCTGTGGGCCGCCCAAGAGTCCGCGTGTGGAATCCACGTCGCGCACAAATAACCGTGCAATTCAGGAGACGCCCTGCCCACCGCGTTCAATATCCTTTCAAATACCCAGGCGTCACGAGTGTATATGAGGTTATGGAGCCGACCTCGTAATTGCATTCTACTCGGATCGGAGATACCGCGTAAGCGGCCGCAACGTCGAGACATGTCCACTTTAACATGGTAACGACAAAAAACCACCTTTGCGTTCGGATAAAAACGTCTGAACGCCCGGATCTGAGCGGCGCATTTATCCATCACCACTGTGTGGCAACGTAAAGTGCAAGGCACCATCTCCCGCATCGCCTCAACCGCTTGGCCATAGCTGTAGGATTTCTCATCCGGTAATAGGGCGTAGAAAAAGGAAATACCCAGACCTGTGACATCCACCAGCATGCAGTGCCACAAAATGTAGCCGCCATAATTCAGTTGGTGGGTGGCGTCGCATAATAGCACATCACCATAACGATTTATAATGCCGCGAACTAACGATGGAGCGAAAAATACATAACGTATCTGGCTACCCTCCGACACCAATCGACACACACCGTGCCCTTCCAACATCGTTGCCACGTCCGACACTTCACAAGCGTTCGCATCATGATGACGAATGCGCAAATTATACAGGTCCAGACGAGTTACCCGTTTGCCGTACTCCTGGTAGATAAAACGACGCAAATCGGATGTGCTATGGAAACTATCCATCAAACGCAGAAATTCCTTCTCTTGCACCGGAGAAAGACGACGGTTCCGTGCATACAACCATGGGTTACCCAAGTGAAAATCATGAGTATGCGTCATGGCGTAACTTACCACAACATATTTCCCATCCTTGAAAACAACGGAGAACCGAGCCTTGCAATCGTAGGATTTGTATCAATATGCGTTAGTGGCCACGTTGCAAAAATATTAACCAACTTACCGCTTGCCACGTGATCCTGAACGTGTAGGAGGAACACAACCTTACATGATGTAACCGCAGCATTCCCCATCGGGAACCGGCTTCCTGCTTCCACGATGGTATGCCACAGCAGACTTGGAAGATGCACGGGATAAACAAGTCGCCGTCTCAATCTGAAAACGTTCCAACCGCTTTTCAAGGTCCTCCACACTTTCATACTTCCCAATAACCATAGACCTGAACAGCTCACTATCATCGACAACCATAGCGATAGCAGGAGAAACCAGTATGGCCACCGAAAAAACAAAGCAAACATTCACACATGCACCAATACAAGTTACCTTTTCAACGGCATCGTAACTCACATACCATGTTATTTCCAAAGCCACCTTAAACCTAGTTTACAAGTTTCACACATTCAGCCACCCTGGCAATGTCGCTACGCAACTGTTGCTATGTACAATTTGTACCACGGAACGGACCGAAACGAGAGCGTCCTATCCGCCACTTGGAAATAACGCTGCTTCGGCAGTGTTATTCCGGTACACAGGGTTGCAGGTGATGTGATGTAGATTTGGCGACATTGAACCCATAGTGTTGCTTATTAATGATTGAGTATGCTTGCTGAAGTCCTGCGACCTCAATTGGTAATCAATTTACTAAGGGGTTTAAATGCGTTACGATGGTTAATCATTTTCCCGCCTCACGCGTAGCAGCCATGGTGGATGACTCGCTTGCATTCCGACGTATGCTTAAGGGTCCTTATCTGGACTTCGCATCGGTGAAGAAGGAGCTGAAAGTGTTCCAGATTAAAACGGCGACATCGTTTGTTCGTCGGAACGTGCAATCTGCGAAGGCGTACGAAAGGGAGACTGGACAGGTGCTACCTGAAGGATGCCCCTACCGGTATATTTTGTTTGTATGTGTGCATGGGAGGCGCAGCAATGTTACTGGAAAGCGGTAAGTGCATTGCAATTGCCTCATGATAAGATTACTATAGGTACCGATGTTACAATTGCCTTGCGCGTTTTTCTGTGACGTATAAGGGCGAATGTTACGAAATTGGGAATGCGTATCTGTGGCATTCGCACAGCTTTCAAGTTGGAAGCCCTGGCTGTATGCGTGTAATCGGAGGCTAACAGAAGATCAAGAGAGGCTGGTGCTTAACTTAATGAGAACGTTTCGTCGGACCCAGGAGATGCGTGCATTTGTGCGGCAGCAGTATGACATTCGTTTAACAAGGAGGGATTTGTATGTCATGCGGCGGCGTCATCGTAAAGCCTGTGTCACTGAGGTGGAGGAGGTGACTCAACTGTTGCAAGGAAATGGTGAGGTGAAAATTATGCATGAGGGTAATCAGATTCGTTACCTATTTTTCGTACCTTCGCGCATGCTTAAATTGGTGGGCCAATACGGCGAGGTAATTTTGGCGGACTCCACGTATCAGATCAATTACGGAGGCTACATCCTGTGACATTGTATGTTTGTGGACGTCAGCGGCCTCGGGATGAGCTTCTTTTATGCCCTGTTGTCTAATGAGACGGATGTTGCTTACGAGGAGGCGGTGAGAGGTATGTTGGATTTGGCCCCCGCGGTTGCCGGTGCTCGGATTTTGGTGATGGACAAGTGCACCGCGCAAGTGAATGCTTTCGTAATGCGTACCCAAATGCGAACATTGTTTTCTGATGTGTACACATTATGCGTGACATGCGGCGGAGTTGCTCACACCTTCCGTTGTGTAACGCGGAAGATAAGAGAGCTCTATTCACCATGCTACAGTCGTTGTTGTACACGTACGACTGCGCTCATTACCATCGGATTAGGGAAGCGAAATCTCTGCGGAGCGCAGAATGCTTCCAATATCCGCGTCGTACATGGATCCCATGGCGGTTTAGCTGGGCTGCGATTTGATGGGCCATGTAGTTTTAGTTGGATGCGACCGCACCAATCGCATTGAAAATGAGAATAAGCATCTGGAACAAACTTTGAGTGAACGGTCAACGCTACTTCACCTGTTTCAGGTCATAGTGCAGCGTGCCAGTAGCATGATTGAGGAGAGGGAGACACTGTTTGCCAGAGATCAACTTGGTGTATGCGAGGTTCAGCACGGTGTCAGCATTGGGGACGTGATTTTGCGCAGGCTCTCGTCCTACGCCCGGCGGCAGTACGCGCGGCACAGTGTTCGGGTTCGTATTCGCAGCGTAAACCAAGGCGGTGGTTGTTGGCTGGTGGACGACGAGCGCATTGGTATGCAATGTGTTGTTATCGGAAATGGCAGCGCTTGTGGATGCAGATTTAATCGGCAGTGGCGCATTCCATGTGCGCACATAATTCACGTGGCGAGCCTGCACGCGTACCAGGAGGAGGATGTGCTTGATGGTTGCCGTTGTATATTGCCAGAGATAAGTACATCTGCGCCGGTGCCTTCGGAGAATACGGAAGGGACGTTGACGGTGGCGCCGGTGAGATGCCCGAGTGATGTAGTTCTTGACCGGGCGGCGAAAATTCGCATCACTCGGGATATGTTTGCAGCTCTGGAAACGCAGATTCTGAGCATGGGCACCGAGGAGTTCCAGCGCACCATGGGCGTGTTTGCATGCGTGCGGGAGCTGCTCACAAGTCACAGTGATGTGCAGCTTTACGCGCGATCATCGCAGTTCGAACAACTGCAACCTTTATCCTCGGAAAACCTGCCTACCTTTCAAGGAATGCAGCCGTCATCCTCCGCTGCAGCTACCCACGTGACGGCAGGCAATGGTACGCCTACCAGCAGGAATTCACCGGAGAGGGACGTTAGCGAAGGGATTACATTGGTGTCCCCGGTGGCTGGTGTTTCCCAGTCTCCTTGCGACGCCCGCAGGCGTCGCAGACGGAAGTCGCCTTTGTTAACCCGTGCGGTTGAGGTGGTGGAAGGCAGCATGACATCACGTGAGTTGACATTGCTGACCCTTAACAGAAGGACATCAGCACGCCACCGCACATACACATTGCGTACAAAGAGATGCACTGCCCCAAAAGAAGCGGACAGCGCGGATTGCGCTTGGTGTGCGGAGGAAGAGGACGCGTGCGAGAGCTCGGAGATTATCGATTGGAAAAGTTGTGATGTTTGCTTCAGGTGGTTTCACAAAACCTGCGCTGCATACCATGGGGAAGCGGCATATACATGTGCGCGTTGCTGTGGGTAAGTTCCGTTTCACGTTTTTTAGGTTGCTTTTCTTTAGGGATACCCAGAAACAGTATGAGAATACTGCATAAAGAACCTCTGGAAATGGAAAACCCCTCCAATCGGTAAGCTCCCACGGCACTGCCTTTCTTCCCCAACTGCATATGTCCTTGACTATTTTGTGACCAGTGCAACGGGGGACATGGGTGTTAATCATGGTAGCTTGTGTCTTTCAATTACAACGCTGTGCGCTGTGATTGTAAGACACGGATGGGTTCTTATTTAGCTCAGTTTACTGTGGTGTAAAAGCAAGTCCTTAAACTGCTGCAAGAACTGAACCGTTCCAAAGCAGCTGGGCCTGATTCCATTCACCCGAAGCTTCTGCATGAGCTGGCGGTGTAACTGACTGGACCGCTGACGATGGTGTTTCCGAATTCACTTGACAGCTGTACGTTACCTTCCGAATGGAAGCAGGCTGTCATCTGTCCTATCTTCAAAAATGGCGAGATGAGGCTGTCAGCCAATTATAGGCCAGTTAGTGTGACCAGCGTCGTGGTCAAACTGCTTGCAAAGCTGGTAAGAGATCCGTTGGAAGGTCACCTCAATAGATTTCATGTACTCAGTAGTGCACAACGGATTCCGGAAAGGGTTTTCGTGATTGACGATTATGTTGCTTATTGGTGAAGCTTGGGCTGAGGCAGCAGACAATGGCCTCAATGTTAAGTCTCAGTGTTAAGTTGAAAGAAGTCCTGTAACTCGCACCCCAGTTCTCCTCTGAGAAAACGTCGAGCGAACATCAAATCACTTCGGTGACGGCGGTAACCTAGAGAGAACAATTTCAGTCGTTGAAGTCGATGTGGATACGACAGGTCTCGCAACTCAGTGACGGATTTGGATCCACGCCGTTGAACCTTCTCTATCATATCACATTCGGATTTGGTGAGAGGGTAGACAGCGGGTAGTCCGTGTTCGTGAATCGGGCGTACATGCGAGCCAAACAGGAGTCGGAAAAGCTCCGGGGTCAGGAGGGAAAACCCTCTACGTATAGAATGGAACATCCTGTAGGCCGCGGCGACCCTCTTCTGGGTGTCTTGAATAGATTTGAGGTCTGATGACACTATCACTCCAAGATCCCTCTATTGGGTTGCGCTTCTTAGCGAGGAACCATCAACCGGGTAAATTCCAAATGGGCTTGATGAGCCAACGGGGAGAACAGAGCATTTATCACGATTTACGGGCAACTGCCACTTAATCGAGCAGTCATGAAGTAGATCGAGCGTATTTAGTAATCGGTAGGCGTCTTCGAAGCTGGATACTTCCATCCATAGCTTTAGGTCATCAGCGTAGATTAGGCAATCAGTCTGAAGGGTGGATGGTAAGTCGTTGATGAAAATATTGAAAAGTACGGGACCGAGGACAGAGCCCTGTGGGACCCCGCTCGTCATGAGATTCGTTCCATAACTTTACACACTACTGACGTCAAACAGATCGGACGATAATTGGATAGCTCGTATCGTTGGCGTTTCTGGCGATTCATTGCGACACAAACCTTTCTGACTCTCTTGTAGTGAGAGAAGTCGAGTTCTGCTTGAGATTGCCTATAGCGGTCCCATAATTTGCGCCTTCTATACACGTTTGACTTCAACTCTCGATCCATTCAAGGTGGACCTCTAGCGAAGGGCTTTCGATGGGAGGAAGGAACGACCTGCTCAATTAACGACGTCATTTTGGAGAGTACAAGATTCCATGCGTCATCCAGGTGAATGTGTTCAGGGATACCCCAATCCGTAGCGCTGGCGGCCGTTATCAGACGGAGTGGGACCGCAAGCCACTCACTCATCGCGTAGAGTTGTCGAGCGCTAGAACTCGCTTCCAGAAAATGTAGTCAGTAAACCTACGGTTAAGGGTTTCGAGCGTCAGTTATACGCTATTGCGTGGCCACGCGAAACCTTCCCCTTCTCCTGACCTTATCCATTTTCAAACTTATAGTTCTTATCCTGTCATCCTCTTCACTCTTTGGTGTTAGCCTTCATTTTAATGACTTTTCGCGATCACTATGTCCTGAAACCGTGCGCGGACCGGCCGTTGTTTCCCTGCAGGGATGCTGTTACACATTGCGTCCGTCAGATTGATGGTTTCCGTGCACCGGTAGCTGGCGGGTGATGGACCCAAATGGACAACAACAACGTGACCACCTGTGCGCATTGTGTTCATGGGTTGCTTACGGTTGCAGCCACCAAGCGTTCACTCCCAGTACGGAATGATGAACTGTTTCAGTCCTCAGTCACCGGAGACTCATGCACCTCACAACTGACCTCACTGACACCAGGTATCATGAGGCCAGTGGACCGATTGAGTTGGAAAAGCTTGCGAGTGTTGCCAGAGAGGGCAGCAGTCTCCACCTCTAAAGCACGCTCAGACCACCATGTCTCGCGATATTTGCGGCTTTCGAACAGCTCCAGAGAAAAAGCAGAGATCGAACCGCTCAACGGGCGTCGAGTTAGTCGGCAGCTGGACTGTCCGGAAATGGTCATTGCCTTCCGTATATAAGTGCAGTGTTGTTCCACTTCTTGCGGTGGATTACAATGGATTGCATATGCCAATAAAGGCTGGTAACTAGTGTGGGCAGAGGAATCAGTTAATCGGTTGACATCAATCTTGCGGTGCTTTGTGTTTCCGGATACTCCAAAAGACGTACAGATTTCCGTGCACACAAGAGCATGATATGAGTCCACGAAGGTGGACCAAAAAGACCTGTGATCAATTTGAGACGGCTGCGGAGATCCTATTCCACTGAATTTCAATGTCATTAGGACAAGTTAACAAGCATCGTGCGTCATCTGAGGAGCGATATGTGCGAACTCAACGATCTTAGAGAAACTTACCCGGCCCAAGGTGCTTGCTTGCACTGAGACATCACTTTTCTCCTACAAGCTTCACAGTTTCAGACATCTCCGTGGTGTTCTTAACGGGTACATCCATTTCCTTGCCTGCGCATATTCATCACTATTAACGCTTTGTATCACATTGGTATGCTGACAGGGGTACATATGTTTCCTGTAATAACTACCCTTTCAGAGACTCCGCGCTACGCACCGGCCGTTGCCTTCTCTCTGGTCTTGCCGCCGCCATGTCATGTCGCATTGATACGTTGTTACAGGTAACATAGATTTCCTATGCTAACCTCCATTTCAGAGCCACTGACATCTGCCGCCCACCGCCTTGTTTCCTCTCACTACCACAGAGCCTCCTGTCACGTACTGCCGCCGCCATGCCATGTCGCATTGATACGTAGTTACAGGTATCATAGATTTCCTATGCTAACCTCCATTTCAGAGCCACTGATATCTGCCGCCCACCGCCTTGTTTCCTCTCACTGCCACAGAGCCTCCTCCCAAGTCCTGCCGCCGCCATGTGATGTCGCATTGATACGTAGATACAGGTAGCATAGATTTTCAAGGCTCACCTCCATTTCAGAGCCACTGACATGTGCCGCCCAACGCCTTGTTTCCTCTCACGACCACAGAGCCTCCTGTCACGTACTGCCGCCTCCCCCACAAGTCATGCCGCCGCCATGTGATGTTGCATTGACACGCAGTTACAGGTAACATCGATTTTATATACTCACCTCCGTTTCAGAGCCATTGATATGCACCGCGCACTGCGTTCTCACCTAGCGCTGCCACACAGCCTGCTTCCAAGTCGTGCAGCCGCCATGCGGTGTTCCATTGATACGTACCTTTAGGTAACATTGATTTTCCTCATTTATCTCTCCTCATTTATTTTTTAGATTTCATGTGACGTACGTGCATTAGACGTATCCTATCATAGCACCTTGTCCGGTCTTCCTTCGCCTTCCAGTTACCACACTATTACCATTCCTTGGAGAACGGAGCAACGGCCCTTTTCAGGGCCACCCCCTGAATCCGTGTCTTGTCGTCCCACAGCCCATTGGAAGTATGCGAACTACCGCTATCTCCTTGCGGCGGACTACAAGCTCACAGGTTCCGTGGGTGGCTCCGTAATCTTCAGATCACGTATGGGGGCATTCATACATCAACACGTGTTCGCAACCCCGCGACGTATGCGAACAAAATCGTCCTCCAAAAACAAAGCGGTAAGTTAACCTTTCGCAGCCATTTTCAACCTGTAACATGTCGTTGCATCCGTCCATTATTGCTAAATACTGTTTCTTTAGTGCTCTGACACTTAGCAAGGCTCACCTTCATGAGCCATCCCCTCCTACTGTAACGATATTTGATGAACCATTTTTCAGTATTCTCGCTTGGTGGGTGATGAGCGTTCCGAACGCTCCCCACTTACACGAGAATATTTGCATATGGTTTGAGCGTCCCGTCTGCGCACTTGTCATATAATCAAACACCGCCTTAACAAGGGATTGCCTACTTCAGTACCATGTCAGCACCAATTGCAGAATAAACCATTTATATATTCATTTATTTATGTAGCCATGCAAATATGTCAGCATTATGTGGACAACATCTTGCGCCAAACATTTACATCCCATGTATGACGTTGTGTTACCTCACTATCCAAGACACTAAAGTATAGGCGTATATATCATTAACGTTAACTAAACCGACTATTCTGTTCAAGTTAATACACCCACTGACGTAGAAATTACGTAGCTTTTGCTGCATGGTTTTCAGATGTACATTTTCCCAACATCAAATAACACCATCCATTAAGTCAGTCACTCTTAAGGACGCCATATTCTTTGCTCCATACCCACTGCCTCCTGAACCCACTTTCAGGCATAACACCTATTCCGCTCAGAAATCACCGGATTACGCAATTACATCCGTACATACCATCACTTCATGCGAACTCCTTTTCCCTTGCGTGATTAAAGGCTACAGCATTTACCAAAAGTAAATGCGAACCAATAGATCATCCTTACCACAATCGTACGCACTCCAAACTCACATATATATATATGTATATACACATACATATATTCATAAACTGCAAATGTATATCGCATAACCAATTGCGATATGGGATCACTTGCTTACCATGCAAAATACCAATCGGGATATATTTCCCATCTACTATGTCACAGGTACCATGCATAGAGCATGCTTCAGTTAAGAGACTAACACTGCATCCTTATATAACGTTCATTTTTGTTACCTTTGATCATATCAATCTTGTATACCATAGACAATAATCCACGCATTTATACACACATGGGCCTTTCAGTGCAACATATATATATGCATATATATATATACATACATAGAGTTCCTTCTACGCTTATATATATACATAATTATACGCTATATGCATCAGTTTATACATATCTTTATAACAGATATATATATATGTATATACATTTATGTACCTATACATTTACATTTATACATAGATATACATGGTTGGCGGCATCCGGTTTCGGATTTGCCTGTCACTGTGGCAAGCCACAGGACGCCTGCGCCTACAGAGAGACCATGGATGGCTTGCGCTGCACCACCCACAGCTCCAACCACATACCTCATATCCAGTGTAAACCCGAAGGAATAAGACCGGGAGGCATGCGGATGGGAACCACGTTTCATCAACGGAGCCGGCCCACACTCCTTCACATGCAAACACAAGCACGCTGTATTTGGGAATCAAGCGCAAACAAGGAGGTGGCTGGACCGTAATTCGCTCCACACTGAGTGCATGGAACCACTCTTCAAGCCTAACACGGCCACAAGGACCGTGCACCCTGTCCCCTCCAGCAACGACCAACTGTCTCCTGGAGCCAGTATGGACGAGGTAGTGGGTAATAGACAGGTAGGCACCTTGTCAACATGCACATCAAGCGCAGCCACACCAGGGATATCAAACAACAGCCAATCACTTGAGAGGGAGAGCGAAAGAAAAAGCGAAAAACGCGATTAATGCGTAAGGAAACGGTGACATAAACCTTAATTAAATAGCATATGTAATAAGTAGATTACAAACGAATCCTGGCTAAGTGCACGAGGTCAGATAGTATAGTTCACAGAATGCCACGAACGCAAAATTGTTATGGAAATCGAATACAATTGGCTTAAGCGAGGTGTGCAAGTTAGTGGAATAGAGTACAGGGAGATATTTATATGAGAAAGAAAAGCATTAACGTAAAAACTGTAAACCCACCACCTGAAATAAAGAGAGTTAGCATGCAAGCACGCGGTTAGTAAATCGAAATCAGCGTGCCTACAAACGCTGTGCCGGTTCTCCGTAATTCTCTGTAGGACCTGTCGTCGCTTCTCTAGTGGCCCTTAATGGCATAGCTCATGATACATATATATCAATATAGACAGTGAGAGAGTGCTTTAAAACGCATTTACCATGATTAGACATACACACTGCTTTATCTATCCATTAGCGAGAATTCACTTCATCATTTCCATTATACGGTTAACAAAACCATATGCAAGCTACACTAGAAATCAATCCACACTTCCATAAGCCAGCCAGTCTACGCCGATTCCCCATTGTCTTGCACCATTTACCATACATTCTCTGAATGACTTCTCCTATGATATACATGCCAAAGACTTACAAAAACCATATTTTACAGTCCGTTTCCTTTTTAACGCCTTACTTAGGGTTATATTTCACCTTTTACACTTTTATTCAACTGTGTAATTAAACATGGTACGGATAAGATTTCGCATTTTTGGAGCTTTGGACCACCTTGGAAACACGTTGGGAAAGAAATTCCGCCATTAAAACGATTACTTTTTCAGAACGCCGAAACAGGTTGTCCTCATGAACAACAGCCTGCATTCAAAATCGCGCCAGTGGCGGATGTGACGTTCCAGTATATTTTTAATTTTGGTGGTATTAAGGTGTGGGAAATAGAAAATAAGGCTATATGGATTTGCTTCGTGAAAACGGTTATGATAAATTAAAGTGATGACTACGGGCGTAGTTGAAGTTCACGGCATAATCGAAAGCAGGCAAATGGTAAATACAAGTAAAGTGAGAACGGCCGTTTTATAGAGCAAATAAGTGTTAATGCAATTGTTACATGTATGTGAAGTTTCTGCTTGCAGTAACTTACTTGCTTGGAGAAGGGGTATACAAATCTCTTGTCTGATTATTGTATTTTTCGTCTTTTTGAAAATGCGATGAGTAAAAGCGAAATTTACAACTAATAAATCTGGAAGCTGTCCTTGAAAGCAATTTAATTCAACATGTCGCGGCACCTACTCGCATTATCCCTGGTCAGACGCCGCACATACTCGATCTTGTGCTTTCGCCTGCGCCATCGGATGTTTCTGATTTGAATGTCTTACCACCAATCGGGAGGAGTGACCACTGCCTACTTTCCTTTCAATGGACAACACGGTTGAGCATTCCCAGCCACTGTGTCGTGCTGTGGCGTGCTGATCCAAACCGCTTGAAGAAAGCCGCTAGCGAGCAGGACTGGAGTCTCCCTCAGCACTTGGACGTCGATAATGCTTGGAGCCTTGTTTACTCGAAAATGTTGTCCATTATTGATGATGTTGTCCCCATATCCAAACGAAAACCATTTACTAGAGGTCCCCCCTGGATTGACCGAGAACTACGATCGCTCATGAACCAAAGACACAAACTTTGGAATCGCTATGGACTGGTTACTGTGAGTGCTACGCGGTAACTTGACTTTTTGGCGTGCCATACTGATCGAGATTTTTAGTTGAATTGACGTGGAAAACAGTGTTTGAATAAACACTTGAAACGAAATTTGACTATTGTCAAATTTCCTCTGATCCAAGATATCTTGGATCGATTAAAGCGGTTCTGGTCAAAGCGTCTTTGGCGCTTACTGGTAATTCTTCCAGTTTCTCCCAGTTTTAACCCCGTTTTGCACCCCGTTTTTTTGCCTTTTTATTGTGGTCGTTTAACTATTGCAT
This sequence comes from Dicrocoelium dendriticum, assembly GCA_944474145.2. NCBI lineage: Eukaryota > Metazoa > Platyhelminthes > Trematoda > Plagiorchiida > Dicrocoeliidae > Dicrocoelium > Dicrocoelium dendriticum. Next base: position 17,276 of record CALYDF020003843.1, read on the forward strand.
ACGTGTTATAATCACTCTGTTTTCCACTATGTCGGTCTCGCAATGCACCGAGGCTGTTGTTCCTGATGGCTCGGATTCTGAGGTTATCGCACTTTGTGGCGGACCGAGCTGCAATGTACCAGTAACTGACGATTCAGGCGGTATGCAATGCGATGTCTGCAACCGATGGTACCATCAGCTTTGTACGGAGCTAAATACCGAGCAGTACGCAGCGCTGGCCTCTAGCGAAAAGTTGCTGTTCCGTTGTGCCAATTGCTGCAGCCGCCGGCAAGGCCGCACAGCCCTTCGTACGAGAGATGAATCTCTTGATACCCGGCTGCGAAATGTAGAGCGTTCGTTCTCGATGCTCTCTGATCTTCGCTCAAAGATTGATCTGCTTATGACGACGCTTCCGGTCTCCAACAAAGCAGATTTGATCGCTTACACTGATGATCAGCTTGTGGCACCTATCATTATGTCACCGGTCCAGATGGCTACCGACCACAAAAATGAAGCAGCTTCGGACGTCATATCTATACCTACGCTGATCGATGCCGAATTGCTGGTTCAAGGGTCACTTCGAGTTAAGCGAAGAAGAGCCAGGAAACCTCGTAAGCTCTCTGCTAAACAAGAAGTTGTCTCGGCACCGGTAACAGGCCAAGTGTCGTTACTTGGCAAACCGTCTGACGGTTGTGCGAAGGCGAAGATCACAACACGCACTACTTATCAGCCGAAGTTGCCGGAAATCTTGGTTCTCACCGAGAAGACATATTCTGAAGGTGTGCTTGATTCTGCTCAAAGCGAAAAAGCCCCACGGGACCCTACTCCTGTTATCAAGAAGAAAAAGCAGACAAAATCTGCTATAAAGCCTTCCGGTGAAATCGATGACCCTAACAAAAGTAAGACATCGACAATGGAGCGAAAAACATACGCTGCCGTTGCTACATCATCGGAGGGGCTAAAGACAGTTCCATTACCAGTAGTGAAGCCACCTGCTCCGAGTGCCGAATCAAAGACCCGTGGGGTTAATACACCCCGTCGCGGCGATTCTTTCACGGATAGTAGCGTTATATTCCGTAACGCGGCTGAATCTACTGCTGTCCTTCCCGCTGATCGCATGTTGGACGACCTTCAATGGTTTAAAATGTGCGTAACGAGGCTTCTTCCGCCTGGTTTTCCAGGCGGTATTGTCAGGAAGCTGATTAGACTGGGGAACGTCCCAGTTAACGTACCAAACCCGCGACCGCGGCTACTTCGTGTGGTACTCTCTACCCCGGAGGAACGCAATGCTCTCATGCGGTTTGCGTTTAAGCTGAAAGGTACAAACATTAGCGTTCAGCCGGACCTTCCGCTAGCCGATAGGCTGAAGCTAAGGGAGGCCATCAAGGACCTCAAAAGCAGGCGAGCGGCCGGTGAACAAGGTCTCCGGTTAGTGGGTTTTCGGGTGGTCAGCCGGCGGTCCTTTTCCGCCCTACCAGTGCCAGTACTGGTAGCGCACGACCCAGGTCTGGATCTAACGAAAAACTTCAGATAGTGCTAAGTAATGTGCGCAGCCTAAGGAATAAGGTGTACGAGTTAGGTCTGCTTGTAGATGGGTCTCATCCCGATATACTCGCATTCACTGAAACTGTCTAGACGCTACCAGAGTACTGTTGAGTCTCGCCCGAACATATGGCAAGCAGACTCAATCAATGAGAGCCAAGGCTTCTGGTTTCCATTGTGAGATCTCAGACGACGATACTGTCCAGGTTGCCTGGGATAAATTTAAGTCCTACCTCACAGAGGTCTCTGCTCCCTTCATACCAGTCACAAGGAGAAAGGAGGCCCGAGCACAGCCGCCCTGGATAGATCCCACTGGCAGGCATCTGCTCACAAAGAGATCTAGATGTTGGCGGACTTACCGAGACGCTCCGTCTACCGATACTTATGACAGGTACCGTAAAGCTAGAAATAGGTGTAAGCAACACCTAAGGGATGCTCGGCTCACTTTTGAAAAAGGGTTAGCGGACGAAGCTTCACAGAATCCAAAAAGATTCTTCGCTTATGTCAAAAGACGCTGCGGTTCGAAAATGTCAATTCCAGTATTGATGCGTGATGACGGTACTCATGCGCATACGGATTATGACAAGGCCTGCGTACTCAGTGGGCAATATGCGGCAGCGTTTGTAAGGGAAACCTCTTTGACAGGCGTTGAGCTGGTTTGCAGGACTCCAGAGGGTTCAGAACTATCTGAATTTATTGTAGCGGAGACTGCAGTTCGTAGGCTGTTACAAGGGCTGAACCCTTCTAAGGCCTCTGGGCCTGATTTAATTCACCCGAAACTGTTGCATGAGTTGGCTGCGGAACTAAGTGGACCGCTCGCTATTGTGTTTCAGAAATCGCTTGACAGTTGTGCATTGCCTTCCGAATGGAAGGAAGCTGTCATCTGTCCCATCTTCAAACATGGGGACAGGGGTCTGCCTGCAAATTACAGGCCAGTTAGTCTGACGAGTGTAGTAATCAAACTCCTCGAGAAACTGGTGAGAGATTCATTAGAGAGTCATCTGAGTAGATTTAATCTACTTAGCAATGTACAACACGGATTCCGGAAGGGATTTTCGTGTCTGACGAATCTGTTGGTGGCTCGCGAAAATTGGGCGGATGCAGTGGATAACGGCCACACGCTGGACGTGCTTTTCGTCGACTTTTCGAAGGCATTTGACAAGGTACCCCATTTGAGGCTCGCGCAAAAGCTGTCCTCCTACGGGGTATCTGGCCGCGCCCTTCATTGGGTGACTGCCTTCTTGGAGGGTAGAGAACAATGTGTACGGGTAGGCCGGGGTCTGTCATTTAGGCAGTCTGTCCTCAGCGGCGTGCCGCAGGGCTCGGTCCTTGGACCGCTGTTGTTCTCTATCTATGTGAACGACCTACCCACGGAGCTTGAGGTACCATCGCTGCTATTTGCTGATGACCTGAAGCTGTGGAACATTGTTGATGTTCCTGGGGGTTCCGAAGCTATTCAGCGAGCATTGGATAAGCTTTGGGACTGGTCTACTTTATGGTTACTGCCCATAAATCAGGCAAAGTGCTCCGTTCTTCGAATTGGAGGAGGTTGTCCTCCTGCGAAGTACTTGGTCGGTGGGGTCGAACTCCCCCGTGTATCTAGCCAGGTTGACCTAGGCGTCGTACACTCTTCGGCGTTACACTCCGGCGACAACTGGAAGAAGGCCGCAAGCAGAGGTTTACGCATGTTGTGGTTAATCCGACGTTCTTTCGGAGTCTTGACGGGCGGCATCTTTACGAGGCTGTTCTCGGCTTTCGTTCGCCCTCATCTGGAATACTGCGTCCAGGCTTGTCCGCCCTGCCTCGTCCGGGACAAAATGGAGCTAGAGAGGGTTTTACGAGTGGGTACTAGGTTAGTCGAGGGATTACGGGGACGGACGTACCCCGAGCGTCTACTTAGTTTGGGAATGCATTCAATGCACTACCGAAGGCTTAGAGGAGACCTAATCCTAACCTACCGTATCTTGACTGGGAAGGTTGGTCCAGATTTGTCTTGGCTATTCAGTCCCGCTAGATTGTCTGTTCTACGCGGTCATTCGTTGAAGCTGGACAAACCGCGGTCCGATCGGATTAGGGCGGAAATCCGGCTGTCACGCCGAGTTATCGACCGCTGGAACATGCTTCCGGAAAGTGTTATCAGGGAATCTACGGTTAAGGGGTTTGAGCGGCAACTTGACGCTCTTGGGTGGCAACACGAAACCTTTCCATTTTCCTGAGTAACTCACATCTTCGTACTTCGATTTTCTTTTCTCTACTTTTCTTCACGTATTGGTATTATTTTCTTATTTAAGTGCACTTCCCTATTCTGTACCTTCGATTTCTCTTCCTATCCTTTGCTTACTTCACGTGACTGCCACAGCAGGGACTGCTAGGGCAGGAAACGTAGGCATTAACTGGTTGGCCAGGGTGCGATACGGGTGTTTCCGTTTTAGATCCATCAATAACTGAGCACTTCATCAATTCCTGGCTCAACGATCCACTCAAGATGGAACACTCACGGGATTTTCCTATCGTTCCAGTCCCCATCTGAACTGAACTGAACTGAACAGGCCAGCGTCTACTTAGTTTGGGAATGCATTCAATGCACTACCGAAGGCTTAGAGGAGACCTAATCCTAACCTACCGTATCTTGACTGGGAAGGTTGGTCCAGATTTGTCTTGGCTATTCAGTCCCGCTAGATTGTCTGTTCTACGCGGTCATTCCTTGAAGCTGGACAAACCGCGGTCCTATCGGATTAGGGCGGAAATCCGGCTGTCACGCCGAGTTATCGGACGCTGGAACATGCTTCCGGAAAGTGTTATCAGGGAATCTACGGTTAAGGGGTTTGAGCGGCAACTTGACGCTCTTGGGTGGCAACACGAAACCTTTCCATTTCCTGAGTAACTCACATCTTCGTACTTCGGTTTTTTTCTCTCTACTTTTCTTCACGTATTGGTATTATTTTCTTATTTAAGTGCACTTCCCTATTCTGTACCTTCGATTTCTCTTCCTATCCTTTGCTTACTTCACGTGACTGCCACAGCAGGGACTGCTAGGGCAGGAAACGTGGGCATTAACTGGTTGGCCAGGGTGCGATACGGGTGTTTCCGTTTTAGATCCATCAATCACTGAGCACTTCATCAATTCCTGGCTCAACGATCCACTCAAGATGGAACACTCACGGGATTTTCCTATCGTTCCAGTCCCCATCTGAACTGAACTGAACTGAACTATCGTAACGCACTTAAATCCCTTAGTACATTGCTTACTAATTAAGATAGTAGGATTTCAGCAAGCACTCTCAATTATTAACAAACATTACTATGGGCTCAAGGGCCCCAAATTTACCGCACATCACCTGCAACCGTGTGTACCGGAATCACACTGCCGAAGGAACGTTATTTCCAAGTGGCGGATAGTAGGCTCTCATCGAGTTTTTAGCTGCATATTGTGGAAAACAGTGGTTGAATGAACACTTTTAGCGGAGTTTGCCTATTGTCAAATTTCATCTCAACCAAAATATCTTGGATCGATTAAAGCGGTTCTGGTCAAAGCGTCTTTGGCACTTACTAGTAATTTTCCGTTTTTTTCCATTTTTAATTCTTTTTTGCACCCAGGCTTTGCCTTTTTATTGAGGCTCGTTAACTATTGTGCACGTGTTATAATTCCACTCTGTTTTCTACTATATCGGTCTCGCAATGCACCGAGGCTGTTTTTCCTGGTGGCTTGGATTCTGCGGTTATCGCACTTTGTGGCAGTCCAGGCCTCAATATATCAGTAACTGACTATTCCGGCGGTATGCAATGCGATGTCTGCAACCGATGGTACGAATCAGCGTTGTTACGGCCGCAGGACGCTAAATACGTGAATGTAGCAAGCGCTGGCTCTAGGAATGTTGCTCGTTCCGTAGATGTGCCAATTGCTGCTAGACCGCCGGCCAACGGCCGCTCAGCCCTTTCGTTCGAGAGATTGGTATCATATTGTTAACCCGGATGCGAAATGTTGTGGCGTTCGTTCTCGATGCTCTCTGATCTTCGCTCAAAGATTTTGATCTGCTTTATGTAGTCGCTTCCGGTCACTCCATAAACAAAGCAGATTTGATCGCTGACTCTGAGAGATGTTAAGCTTGTGGCACCTATCTTTATTGGAACCGGTCAAGTTGGCGTACCGATCCACAAAAATGAAGCTTATTCGGACGTCGTATTCATTTACCTTCGCTGTTCGATGCTCGAATTGCTGGTTTCAATGGGTCCACTTCGAGTTTAAGCGAATGAGAGCCAGGAAACAGCGTTGGCTCTCATGACTAAACACTAGATGTTACAGTTGTCTCGGGACTCACACAGGTATACAAAGGTCACATAGTGTCGTGTACCTGGCCAATACCGTCTGACGGTTGTTTGCGAAGGCGCGTAGATTCCAACAACTTGCTCTACTTGTCAGCCGGTAGTTGCCGGAAAGCTCGTTTCTCACCGAGTAAGTCTGATTCGGAAGTGTTATGTGCTTCACTCTGCTCAGAGGCAGAAAGATGCCTCCATGGGACCCTGACTCCGTTATATCAAGATAGATAAAGCAGACGATAATTCTAGCCATAATGCCTTCCGGTGGAAATCGTTGTACCCTAGGACAATGGAACTCGCTTTGACAATAGACAATAATGGTGCCGTATAACTGACACACGCTGCTCGTTGACTACCATATTCGGAGGGCGTAAAGGACAGTTCCCATTTCAACACTGGTGTAAGCCACCTGCTCCGAGTGGCGATTCATTCAAAGACACCGTGGGGTTTTTATACTACCCGCCGTTTCGCGGCGATTCTTTCATCGATAGTAGCTGTTATATTCCGTAACGGCGGCGGTATCTATGCTGATTCGTTCTCCGTGATCGCTGGTTGGACGACCTTCAATGGTTTCTTAAAATACTGTGCAGTAACGAGGGCTTTCTTCCGCCTGGTTTTCCAGGCGTTACTAGTCAGGAAGAATGTATTCGGACTGGGGATCGGCCCAGTTAAACCTACACAAAACCGCGGGACCGCGGGCTTACTTCGATGTGGGTCTCTCTACTCCTCATGAGAACTCGCACAGATGCTTCATTGGCGGTTTGCGTTTGTATTTTATGCTGTTAAGGTCCCTCAATCAGTTTGCAGTTGTTACAGGACCGGTCCTTCCGCTGGCCGACCAGGCTGAATGCTAATGGGAGGCCATCAAGGACCTCTTAAGCAGGCGGAGGCGGACCGGAGTGATCAAGGGTTTCTCCGGGTAGTTGGGTTTTCGGTGGTGGTTCAGACGGGCACGGTCATTTTCCGACACTACACAGTGCCAGTTCTCAGTAAGCGCCACAATCCAGGTCTAAGGTATCTTACGAATGCTTTTCGTTTGTGCTAGTTATGTGCGCAGCTAAGGAAAAAGGTGTTACGAGTCTTTGGTATGATTGTTAGATAGGGTTCTCATCCCGCGGATATACTCGCATTAACTGAAACGTGGCTGTCTCAGGACTTCACGGGATGGTGTAAGTACATTCTTTAGGGATTGCACTATTAGATTGCAGATCGCTCTGATGGCCGACTGGGAGGGGGCGTTCGATCTTTATGTGATGACATGTAAACTTGTCGTTTTGAAGACTTGCCTATTTCATAGTCTAGCTGACCAAAAACTGTTGTAGCTCTGTCGGCATGTTATTAGAACATTCCTCGGCTTCATGTTACAGTTGGATAATTGTGTATAGAGCCCTAGGGAAGCGTATCTAAGAGGTATTTGTCTTCATTCACGCTCACAGTCAGCAATATATGTGTTTGGTGATGGGACGTATACTTCATAACCTCAACTGAGTATTTGTTGGGGCAGATCTTTATTGCGAAATCAGAGTCAGGCTCTCAATTGAGCGATGATCTGCTTGTACTTTCTCGCTACAAGTATCTTTGCACACAGTTCATTGACCTCCCCAATTGGGTTACATGGACGCTCCAAAGTACCGTTTATCTTAAGTCATTTATTCGCTTGTCACATCGACTTTGTTGGTGAATTTATATTCGGACCTCCAATGGGTTCTCACATGATCATGTTGTTTGATCTTCAATTGTACTATGTCTTGGGAAGCTAACAGTGTACTGTTGTGTCTCGCCCGTTTACATTTGGCAATGCAGGACTATCAAATCAATGGAGTTGCAAGGCTTCTGGTTTCCATTGTGAATCTACAGACGTCGATACTGTCCTGGTTGCCTGGGATATAAATTAAGTCATAACTCTCAGTGGTCTCTCTCGGTCCTTCATTAGCAGTCACATAGGAGATAGGTGGCAAGGCCCCAGTGAACAAGCGACCTGGATAGACCCACTGGCAGGCATGCTGCTCACAAAAGAGATCTAGGATGTTGGCGGACTTTCTCGTGGTCGCTCCGTCTACACCGTATTACTTATGTCTGGTACCGTAAAGCTAGAAAAGGTGTAAGCTAACTCCTAGGAATGCTCGGCTCACTTT
>CALYDF020003844.1:0-25733 GCA_944474145.2 Dicrocoelium dendriticum
TGTCGTTTCGGTTCTCTTCCGAACGCTAACTAACCACTGACAGTCGTATTGGTTACTTATAATTCTACGTGCGATTTTCTAAAACTACAGAAATATGACTGTTATTCTTTCATTCAATCCAAACTCATGCACGTACGTTGTGCTATGATTCATGACGGTTAGTATTTCTTCATCCAGTTTGTGGTAGTCTATACACAAGTGTGAACAAATGCCCGTTCGCAACACTGCATTATTACAACTCAAACCAGGAACCTTTGGTATTTCAACTGATATCTCAAGTTGAATGACTAAGTGGAAGCGATTTAGAAACAGTTATAAGCACCACACTTCAGCCTGACAGACATGTCATTTTCACTCGCGTAACACCATTATCTGATGGCTCGATGTCTAAATGGGACTCGCCTAAAGTACTAATCCCGCTAACATCTGTTCGTGTCTCGATACGTTCCCACTTGACAGATGGATGTTATTACATTTCTTCTCGTGTGACACCGTGACTTATTAGGGGTTGCAATATGAAATCAATGTATCCCATCTCAAATTTCTCTATACGCCCCATTGTACTGCTGCCGCGTTCAGGTAAACGCACTGAGATTCAGACAAGTCATCTAGGTTGATTCCCGGAGCAGCGGCAATACGTTGTAACATCCGAATCGAAATGCATGGGCATAGATAGTATTCTGGATACTGATGAATTGGTCGAGATGTGTTAGCGGTCAGAACGAATGACCAGGGGGAAATAAATAGTAACACATTACTGACTGCTTGTTAGTTCTACCTCCCTTTTGATTCTCTCTTACCTCGGACAACAGACGATTATAACCGGCTCTAGTTTAACTTTACGACACGGATAGCTTGCAGTGGACATAATCGCACCATTTCCCTGCTAACTTGGAAACTTGCTTACTCCATCTCCGTCATTTTGTTGGATGGCATCCTTATTCTATATACCGCATGTAAGTCGGGCTTGGGTACAATTTCATTCTAGAATGAGTAACTACTGGCTCAAGCGGTGTCTAGTATGGTTACATACCGAGACAGTGAGCTGTGGTATCTTCCTCTTCGTGTTATTATTGGGCCGCGATTCACATCACTATGTAAACTCCATGGTGTTGCTCACCATAACCGTAGCTTGACTAGCTGCTCAGTGCCAACTTGCATGATGCTTAGAGAGCCGGTGCATCGCAGAATAATGGTTCAGTCCATCCATGAGCTCATACGTAAGTGCAGTTTTTCCGAGCGATTTATTTGCTTTCTGCGGATCAATGCTAGGGTGGCAAATTATTGTGTATGTTTCCAGTTCGATGGATGCGTTTCAATCGAAAGTTTATCATCGCTTGGCCGTTTACGGTACGCATATAATGTCAAATTTCACATTTGTAACACAATGCTCAACGATTGTTCTTCGTGTGACAACTTTGGATTATGCATTCGAAGAGAAATTTCTCTGGAAAATCTGTGTCAAGTGAACAATCCCGACAATTAACCGACTAGCGATTATCACGATGTTGCCATTCCATGTTCCACTCCGCAGGCTAGTGAAGAGAGTGAGTATAGTTCTAGTTCTAGTTATCCCTCATCCATACTGAAATTACCGGGGGCTTATGAAAACACACGTATTAACCGGATGGAAGGCAGACGTGCAGAGACGCCTACGAGAAGTTGCATTGCATATGGCCAATCTTTTGAATGGATTAAGTAAAAGGTTGCATTTAACGGGAATGGCACGTCAGTGTGTTATTATATAACATCGGAAATGAATCGGCGCATAGGGACAAGGGTTTATGAGCACCGAATGGCTGCACCCGAAACGTACGAGGTAGACCGTTAACAAATGGCTTCTTGCCAGAGTAGAGTACAGGTCGGTAGGTATAAACGGTTGATTAATCGTACACAATAAATGCGAACACTGTTTGGAAAGTCGCATGTTTGACAGTGGGCAGCGGGACTTAGTTGATGTCACTTGTCAATACCACAGGTTGCGCTTCAATCGTTCTTTGGGTAGGCGCACATGCCTCGGGTAGCACATGACAGACCCGGTCGGAGACACAGAGAGCCAGAAGTGGACACTACATGGTATTCGCATGCTGTGTGATCTCCCACATCAGTTACTCAAACCAGACTGTACGTGTAGAAGGCAACATCTAAGTGCACACTATTTCACTGTACCAATAGTCTAGTCATCATTCTACCTAGCAGTTGCTTCACTATTGCTACATCGGGTTCCTTCAAATATGGATGCCCAAGATTTACGGCTGTTACGTCTAAATGTTGAGAAAAACATCAACAGTTCGTATTGGGTAGTTATTCTCATGCCTGCGAAAGTGGTTGTTAGCCTGACCTCCAAACGAAACCCATACACGTTTGTCGTACCATTGATGATGATGTCTAATGTGTCTCTATCCAGGTTGTGACAGCTGCTTACACTTCAGTTGGGATGAATGCATGTACATATGTTGTATTCGAACTGCCATTGGACACAGATGACGCTAATCTATGTATATATGTAAACCGAATGAATTCCACGAGGATCTTCATACCGCTTTTGTACGGTTTACTTGGTGCAGTAGAGAGACATTTGAGCAAACCGAAAATAATTTTACCAGAACATGAAGGTGAGTTTATGACAAACTCCTGTTGATTGCAGGTGTTGCGAATCCAAGGCAAATTTGATCGGTGCGAATTCCGTGAACTGCTCAAAAGGGCGGTTTCTCAGGTGCCAGAGAAGGCACAATTGTATGCGGAATAGAATCACCATGAATATGTTCCCATTCAATTTACTAATCCAGGCAAATAAGGTGGCGTATGTGGTACGTTTGCCTGCGTGATGAGTAATCTTGCATTTCAGAAGCAGATGTTGCTTGAGTTCCCCTGTGCGGATGCGCCTGATGTGACTGTCGACAAGGTGCCTACCTGCCTGTTACCCACTACCTCGTCCATACTGGCTCCAGGAGACAGTTGGTCGTCGCTGGAGGGGACGGAGTGCACCGTCCTCGTGACGGTGCTAGGCTCAAAGAGTGGTTCCATGCAACCTGTGTGGAACGGGCTACGGTGCAGCCACCGCCCCGTGTACGTCTGGTGTGTATGATTTTCTAATTAGGCCGGAATGCTTTTGTTGTTTTTTTATTATTATCATTACTAGCAGAAAGGTTAACACACGATTGCCGCACAATTTAATTCCGGATTAATTTCTCTATATGTTTACAAGTGCGTACTACAGACATGTGAATTTATAGCATCATGAAGCGAGCGCAGTTAAAATGGCAAATTGACCAAACTGTACTCACCTACATTTATGTCACCTTGTCCTCTGTTCTCAGCCTGATACCATGGCAGGGCGAGCCCGCGTACCAAACCGCTTATAATGCCGTAAGTTAATTGGTGGCTTAAGTTTGGTAAGCTCGTCTCTTTATGAGGGGGCTACTGTGTCCGCTTCACGGTAATCACGTGTAACGCAGTGGATAGTGAGCGGCGCTATATCACATCTAGTAACTAATTCACGATGGTCGTTACCGTCCCTCGTAGCTCAGTGGTCGCAACTTAAGTGAGAACAATCGTGTTGCGTTTCGAGCCCTACCAGGGGTTCGATGGAATGTGCACTGCTGACGATTACCTAAAGGATGAAACGTGCGTACAGTGCTTTTCCGGGCGTGTGACGGCTGTCTGAGGGAGACTAGATGTGAAGAATTTCTACCTATACAATTCAACTCCCCCTATTAGTCCTCCTGACTTTGCCGTGGTAGCAGACCGGGAACAGATGACAAGGGGACATGAATATCAATTTGCCATTTTAACTGCGCTCGCTTCATGATGCTATAAATTCACAAGTCTGTAGTACGCACTTGAAAACATGCAGAGAAAATTTTCCGGAATTAAATCGTGCGGCACTCTTGTGTTAACTTTTCTGCTAAAACTTTCTTCGGGAACTAATTGCTTATATTATCATTATTGTTATTTCGATATCTCTATCAACTATCCAGCGGGACTTGTAAAGCAAAGCTTCATAATCCGTAGAAATTCATCGTTCTTTGTTCACGATTACTGCCATAACTGTGTTGCAGAAATTGTTTTCATTGTGAACCTGCAGTTCTCCCGAAATCAAGAACATTCGCCCGATGGTGCTGAAAGTAGCAGCAACGAGGCTAGGCGGACCATTGTCACTTTTCGTTTAAGTCTGCTCGTATAAACTACTCGTGCTTACCATGTGGAAAGATTGTCTAATCAAGATAATTTTTAAATGTGGCAGTCGTTTTAACCGGCAAACTCTCGCGCCGTGTTTCCGCTACTTAGATTCACATAGGTGATGGATGCAATCATCGCAGAGGATTTGGTCGACCAAATAGTAAGGTAAAGCATCATATCACCGAAGGGGAACGGTTTCCGTCAAAGCCACTTTTTCACAACTAACCTGCTGATTGCACCCACAGAAGCGGCTACCAAAGGTAGTGGGACCGACGTCACTTATTTCGGCTTCTCCGAAACCTTCTACCGTCTGGACGGCCGCATTCAGCCTACCAGGCTCGAAAGCTATGGATTTGTGTATGCTGTCTTTGGATAGGACAGAAATATTTGCAGAATCGGCAACTGCAGGTTAGAGTTTGGATTACGTTTTCCCAGCCGATTTATGTCCAGTGTGAAGTTCCACAGGGACCGGTGCTGCGGCAGCGTCTGTTTCTTGTGTTCGGTGTTCAGCCTCCGCGTCTGGTTGCCACGAATATGTTTTTCAAGGCTGACACTAAAATTGTGCAGTGTCTTGACGACCAATAAGATAATGATGCATGTTAACGAGACATCGACAGGTTGTATGGATTGTCATTCCACAATGTGCTCCGGGTTATATGTCAAAGTGTAAGATAGTCCACATTCGTCACCAGCCGAACAACCAACGCACGCTTCAAGCAGATGGCTGAAAAGCAGTCACTCAGGAGCGCGATCATGAGGTATTAATAAAGACTGAGTTGGACTACTCAAAACAATCTGAAAAGGCGTATACTGGGAACCAACCCGTCTATGTTGCGGAGGGCTTTCGAGCGGCTTGATCTATCTTTTTACAAGCAGACGCTAATCACTCACGTGCTGTACCATCCAAGTCAGGCAGCCATGGCACCAGCAAGATCCCGCAGGGTTTGAGATTCCAAAGCGAGGATTCATCAAAGGGTTGCTTCACAATAGAACAATGGTACATCGGAACAATGGTTTATTACGGGTAAAATAGCATTGCTTAACAAGTCCCTTAGGATGGAAATTATTGCGAAAATCAATTGCATAATAAAGTGAAAAGCGTTGTGGTGAACTCACCATACAGTTATGTGGAATAGCGGATATGTTCGCGTATTCAACGTATAAATCCATCAATCCATTGGTTAGGCGTTTGACAAGACACCGTTTGATTGCGTTTTGTAGCCTTGGCTAACAAGTCATAAAATGAAATGTAAGTGAGACAATGCATCGTCAACACGTTTTTTTAAATATCGCCAGATTGGGAACAGAGACAACATTATTAGGGAGAGTGTTACAAGGCTGACATACGCGGAAAGAAAAAGAAATTGCTACGGTATTCAGGCCGGCTACACTGAATTACCATTTGCAGAGGAGAACCTCTTAGTTTAGTGCTGTGGTTCAATTCCAACAGCGGACGGCAGGTGTGGTTTGGATCCCTCAGAATTTGGTAAACCATTATGAGATCCCCCTGCAAAAGCCGATAACGACTGCTGTACATTCTTAAAGATTTCAGTCTAAGCTGATAGGGTAGATGGAAGATGTCCCTGAGGTTCTTGGTTGCCCTGCGTTGAGGAGTCTCGAGAGCAACAAGAACCTGTTTCTGCTACGACTGCCACGCCTGAATAGCATATTCCACGTGAGGTCACACGTAGGCGTTTAGCATTTGGGGAAAGATTGAGGGTTCAAACCGACCGAAGGCTCTGCGGAGAAGGCCGAGGTGTTGATTTCCTGTTTTCCTCGCCTTCTCTGCTTGTTTTGAACAACCGAGATCTTCCTGCACCGATACACCAAGGTCACGCTCCTGAGAAACCTTTGCCAAGGTGTGGTCTCCAATTTTGTAAGCGCCCATCGGCTGGTGACGCAGATGCATCACTTTGCACTTAGCTATGTTCAATTGAAGCTTGTTCCTCTTTGACTGTACGTAAATGCAATCTAGATCATGTTGGGGCAGATCCTGATCTGGCTTGTTACTAATTGCTCGCCATATCTTGACTTCATCGGCGAAAAGCAGGAAATTTGAGGAGATAACTGATGCCAGGTCGTTGATAAACACCAGGAATAACCGCGGTCCCGGCACTGAGCATTGTGCGCCACCACATTCCACCTCAGTTGGGTTAGAGAGTGATCCCTTAACACGCACTTGAAGCTGCCATTGGTGAAGGAGGCTTAAATACCAACCAAGTATAGGATCTCCAATTCCATAAATCTGTAGCCGTTGAAGTATGATGCGGTGATCAAGGCGGTCGAAAGCTTTGGGTTGATGATGCCACACTTCGACATAGTGGGGATTTGTTGTTCATCAAAGCATCTTTGTAAGAACTGTGACAGTGGTTCAGCTAGCTTGTTAGCCACAGCCTTCAGTGCCTTCGGGCGGATGTTGTCTGCTCCCGGAGAACCATGCTCACGCAGTGAGAGTAACTTCTTTAACTCAATTGATGGGTTGAGAATTACATCAGTATAAAATGGTGTTGGTAATGTGCATGACGTTATGGGACAATTAGAGGTTTCGAGTTCGAAAATTGGGGCGTATTGTGGCCGCAGGGCATTAGCTGCTTCTTCGGCACTTTGTACTCTACCACCAGTCGTGAAAAGTGGAGGGATTCCAAGCTTCAGTTCACGAAGCTTATTGACATGCCTATATAGTATTTAGTTGTTTGCCATGCATTTTCTGGCTTGGCACTTTTGATAAGTTACTTTGTCGTCACGGACAAGTGCAGTGCAATGGTTGCGATGGGTCAGGAAATTTCCCCAACTATCTGAGTCGGGTTAATCTTTTAAGCACGCTATGTTGCATCCCTTAACGCCAGGTGTTTCGAGTTCTGCTCCTAAGAATTGAAGGCATTTTTGCGGAAAGAAGGGGCTTGGTCTCTGATGCTCTGTTGACGATGTCGCTGAATTTATTAACAAACGCTGCCCAAACGTTGTCAAGGGGACTTTTGTCTGAGAATTCCCAAGCAGCTGCGTCGGCGAGTTCTTTTAATACGTGGTAGCGTGTGATTATATGAATTAGTTCCCAGTGATCAGATGGATACTCTGCATAACACACATAGTTAAACGTTATTACTACATGGTCACTGAGACCTAATGGACTCATATCAACTTGTCAACCATGAGCTCTTCATTCGTGAGCACAAGGTCCAATATGGACGGTTTGTTTGCTTTCCTGAATCTAGTGGGCGTGGTGACATGATTGTACAAGGGAATATTCGCGACCAGTTCATGCAAGTCTGCTTTGAACTGCTCACTAGGTGGTGCCAAAACCACCAGATTGTGTAGATTGCGGTCCCCGGAGATGAGAATGTGGCTGTACTTATTGCGTGATACTCTGTTTAGGCCATGGATCAAGCAAGAATCCATTTCCGGAGTGGACGTTGGGGGGCGGTAAACGATAGCTATGAGACATGTGTCGTTGTGTCTTAGTCGGAGACGGCACCAGAGTGAGTCGGTAATGTGTGTTTCCAGATCACCAACTATTGTACATTGTAGATCGCTGCGGTAGTAGAGTAGGACCCCACCTCCTCTGCTGGGGCGGTTGTTCCGGATGATTGACATTCCGGCTATCTCAACCTCAGCATCATTCACCTCTTGGTGTAACCAGGTTTCCGTAAGTGAAATTAGGTCCCAAGCATTTGCAACCTGACGTAGTGGGAGTTGGTTAATTTTACTGAGGAGCCCTTGGGCGTTAGTGTACATACATGAAAGTTTCTCAGATTTAAGCAAATGTTTCGCAGGTTGTACAATTCATTTGTGAAGTTTCGCCGACCAGTGATTGGCCGGCGACTAATCGTTTTTTTGATGTATACTTGGTGAAGCGTTTAACCTCTTATTCACTGTGCCTGTAGTTAGTCCCGTGTCTAATCTGCGACATACAGTGTAAGGTGTCTGGTCAATATTATCTTCTACTGGTCGTATGGGCTCATTCGGCACACTACTGGGGCATTGTTTTTCATAGATCCTAGCGCGTTTGGTTTTTTGAGTGACATATCATCTAGGATGCATATCCTTGATTGTCTTCAGCCGAGACGCAGATGGTAGCCTGCAACGGAACGTGAGCCAGCTTTCTGGCATCCGTGCTAACATATGTTTTGACTGAAAGACCACCTTCAACACTCTCAAACCACTTCCTTTGTAGTTCGGTGAGGTACGCAGTCGTGACACGGATTTCGCTGACACATTATTCAAGCAGAGTGTTTCACGAATATAACACCACTGTTCTTTATCATGCGTTGTTACTTCATGCTTATCACATGCTTCAGTTCCAGGAACACCGTGAAGAAGTATGGTGCTGGTTGAAATTTCCTTCCGGCAGTCCTCTAAGGTGCGGTTAACTCGATAAAACTCGCGCCATGGGATGTCTAGAAAGATACGGATAGAGCAGCATTCATTTCTGGGACTACCTGTCGACCGTAGTACTTCGGTGATGGAGTTCAGCACATCGCGCAGGAGTCTAGGTTC
Source organism: Dicrocoelium dendriticum (assembly GCA_944474145.2). Taxonomy (NCBI): domain Eukaryota; kingdom Metazoa; phylum Platyhelminthes; class Trematoda; order Plagiorchiida; family Dicrocoeliidae; genus Dicrocoelium; species Dicrocoelium dendriticum. The sequence goes on from CALYDF020003844.1 coordinate 8,677, forward strand.
ACCGAAATGTTTGGAGTTACGGTGTCGTGTAATACGCACTACGCGTACAGATTTCAGTACAACTCCGATTAGATTACTTATAATGTCCCACTAATTGAAGTCATCCAACTGCCTGCCTCTTATCGATGTCGACTTTGATTCTGGGATATGGGAACACAGTAGGCTCAATACTGTAGTTGTTTCTTTACACCTCTCGACATGTCGCGGTTAGTGGTTGAAGTACTCGGAAATGTACCGCAAGAAACCGATGGTGCTTGCATTAGGAAAACGCCGCTACGCTCCCCAGTTTCAGATACAGTTGGCGGTGATGTTAATTTTAAATGACGGCTCTTCTTGGAGGCAACCGTAACCCAAATTTCGCTCGTACCGGCTTGCTCTTTTTTTACACACTCAGTCGGGAGTATGAAAGTAAACTTACTTGTAGTTACTCCGATCGAACTGGGAACCACAGTCAAATGTGAGCTACGTGTGGCATTGGGACAGCTGTTGATGTTCTTCGCGGGTTGGGAGCAGCAACCAGGGGCGAGGATTTGGTTGCACAGTCCGCTATGCTTACCCCAATCGTAGTGATTTTGGTGGTTGTCATTTCCTCAAACTTGGCTAGTAGCTGGTCATACTTCTGAGATAATAGGAGCACGCTTTTTATCAGTGCGATCGATGTGCTTTCCACACAGAACCATGGTTTGTGTAATAACTTGGTCTGACTAAGTTTAACTCGGAGGCATCTCGCATGGAAGAACTTGCAACAGTTACGGCACAAAATGCCCCCCTTTACAAGTTTGGAACATAATCCACATAGGTCTTTAGTCGGTGGCGCACTGGGCATCACGCTTGTTGAACAAATGTTACAAACCTTTTGAATGACTCACCCTCTACGGTAAAAATGTCGTTCTGTTACTGACATTGTCGGTAAGGTCACAGTGGTCACGTTGCAGTTGTGTGCTTTTAGGCTGTCCTCTGGCGTGCCAGTCGAATGTATCAGCTTAAACGTTGGGCAGAATACACGAGGGTGTGATTGAGAATTCGTGTGGTTAGGCCTATGGATAGCGCCGGGTGAATTTGCTTTGAGACCTGTAGCTGCACCAAGCAATGTTGGATTTGAACGAGTGACAGTTCGTTCGAAAGCCGTTGAAATGGTCTATCGAGTGACACCAAACAATGCCTTCGATGGTTGGAGTTAGGCAACTTTTGGCGCTTGGATAACGGCGAAACACTGCCTGGAATTTAGAAATCATGGTACATGTAGGATGCACTGGTGTATGCTCGAGAAACTGGTGTCACAAACAGAGCTTGTAAAAGCACGACGAATAAGTATGGATTCGAAGGTGTGCGACAAAATGTCGCTGAACCACAGTTAAAATACCACGAGTGTACAAATGAGCGAGAAACACTCAACTTCTCTCAAGTTCACACGTCACATGTCACGGTATATATCAACTTAGGCTAAGGAACCGAAACTGGTACAGTGGCCATTGTCAGCGTCTACACGGCAAACTTATTATGACCTACCAAATTCTGTGGAGCCCCAACCACCTCTGTAGTAACCTCTCGCAATCATATCACAACAGAAGTTGAGGGACCATTAGTTTAATTTGGACACACAACGCACTCGACTATAATGTCGGTGAAAGGCTTAGTCTCTTCGTGTGTATCATCCATGGAACGACCTCCCAAATTACCTTGTTACCACTTGCACTTTTTCCGCTCATAGAAACGCCTTGACGTTTCCATAGCCCACCTAGATTAGGAGATAGCCTAGGTATATCGACGGACGATATAATGGGATAACCTGCACTAACCTGTCCAATCGAAGTGGGATATTTTGTCTATGCCTCTGTGTGAACAATGTGAATCTACCAAAAAGGGTATCTATTTATTTTTGTGTTTTCTTTCCCCAATTCGCGTTTCTCATTCTGGCCCTCCTGAGAGACTTGTTAATTATTTGCCTAACTAACCAACACACACCATTGTCCAATTGAAGTGACCTAGGAAATAAATTAGAATAGCCGTGTAGATCGACTGGAGCTGTTTGAATGGTAAACATTATAAATTCGTACTTACGACAGCAATGACGTACGATGAAAGCACTGCCGAATTTTCTTTTCGCTGCCTAAAATTGGTCGAAATGTTATGACCCTGAGGGCCAGGACGTCTGCGCAGCTGCACATTCATCAACTATTAATTTATATGTGTGCTCCACCTATCACCAATGCATACATGCATCGTATATTTTAATGTCCTTTTGGTCACCTGACAACAAGTAATGTTGACCGGTCAATAGTGGTGATTGGTGCACGCGAGGAGATTACGGTGCACAGCTACTATTTCAATGTGGACTAGCACTGATGCCTTGAGTAAATTGTACTTGCGTCAGGTTAGCTTGTGTTCAACTCAGCAATCATCAAAATACGCTTCGGGATGTTTTACTGATTTCGATGGCTCATTATCTATCTGTTTTCAACTCTTGTCCTATTCAACTCTTCAATGAGTGCACCTCAATCTGGATCCAGGGTAATAATTATGGGTTGGAAAAGGGAAAATGTGGTAGACAGTAGAAGCAAAGTATAGGTGGCATAGCTACAAATGAACTGTTCACTGTCATTCACTTCCAGTAGATCTACCACAGCGGTCGAGGTGAAAACAACATGTAAAAGCTGAAAATGAAACGAGCGATGATGTAACCTCTACAGACACTAACTTATTCATTGGAAATGTCGGTAGAAAGAAGTGAATTTGCATAGACCTGTAGAATTGTGAGACAAGCAGGTGCATCCATACTGCCAGTGCATGTCCATCTTTTTGGTTTCAGGTTCATATCATCCGCGGTGATAAACCCGCATGTCTACCAGAAATAACAACAATGGATGACGGAACTCTACGTGGTGAACATTGCTTGAGTGGTTCCCAAATTTCGATCTCTAAACGTGAACAATGGAAGAACCGTTTTGACTTTCTTTTCGCCTGTGTTGGTCTATCTGTCGGTTTGGGCAATGTGTGGCGATTCCCCTACCTTTGCTACAAAAACGGAGGTGGTGAGTGTCAAACCATTGACTTTCTAAACAATTCTCCATTTGGGAACAACTTTCTATTTCCCACTAAGAGATCTCACCTGTGGTCTGGCACAGTCACCATGCTCATTGTGCCACATTCGCTACAAGCACAGCAATACAACATAGCAAAGCTGACTGGTGACACACTGAGCACATTTTCTTCACAATTACTGCTTGCAAATGACTATAAGCATCCATTACTTTCAGTGAACTCGTGCTACCAAATAACATGATGTAAGCATGTGCACAGGGACTGATGGATTACTACATTTGTTTTTGATTTAGTAAAACTATTGTGGAAAGCTCGAAATTAGCAGTCCTCTTAGACTTGAACCGAGGTGGAACAAACAGAAAAATGTTTTGTCTTCTTCACATATGGCCCCCTGAAACTTTGTTGCATCTGGCAGTATTTCTTTCATTTTGCTCAAGTAGTCCACTATCTTCATGAAAACAATGCCCGTGCCTTTAACTGGCTGACTGAGTAAGACCACATCATTGCTAACCAGAAGGTAAAGAGCTTCAAAGTGTTCTTGTTGTCTCGGAGTGATATTAAGTATCCTCGCACGTCAGTACTGGTAGCATGCATGTTCTAGAAACGATTTAAAATCTTCTAAATACATTACAGCATAATGTATCAGTTGAGAGGTCTGTGTACACACGTTTTCAAACTGGGCCTCTAGTGTTGGTCTATTGTCCTTCCTCGTGGGTAAACCGAATTAACAGTCCAATGTTAAGACCTCGATTTTAACACGATCACGCGTCATCCATACCCTTTTGCTTCGACCGGAAAATATGTTGACGGTTACTCATATTTTAGCGTGGTTGTGAGCTGATGACGCAATCTGGATCCTTGTTGTGTGATTATTTCCTTCATTGTTTTCTCCAGCTCTGGTCGGTCTCTTGTTTAGAAATTATCCAGTGCGCTACACGACTGATGTAGGGTACGTTTGAGCTCGTCCCGCTTGATACGGGTGGTACCTTTCTGGTTCAACGCTAGGCACTTCAAACGGTTGCTATTCAGTCTGATGCATGCGTGACAAAGAGATTTTTAGAAGTTCGTCGGGTAGATGCTGCTTTCTGTGCACTTAGCGAGAAAATGAAAAGTTTATCCGCCTACGCTATCCTGGTTCTGAAGCCCAAATATCAGTTGAGCGATTTTAACACAGGAGGAGCTAACCGGTGCTTTACAGCTTTAAAAATCCCATAGTATGATCAGAAGTCAGGATAAGCGAACATAAGTTTTCGATAATCCATCTGCTTGCTTATACAATTATATGCAAATCAAAATGTGCAGACAGACTGCAAGTCTTTACTCTTAGAACGGCTTCATTGCATGCTGACACTGTCTGCTAAGTCAGGCCAACCTACCACGTGTAAGCTCGAGGGTCAGAGATCACCGGCCGTTTGGGCCAGGGTAGTCCCAAGTCCTTAGCTAATTTTTTCTTAACACATAGCTCCGGTTCATACAGCCGGATCGCAAATGCTCCAGCGGCTTCTAGTAGCCGCTTGTGGACGTAGTTCGAGCGGTTCTTTGATACCTGATAGATAATTTTGGACAAATCATACATTTGTGACATGCCCGTTATCGGCTAGATGCTCGGCTTTTGAAGAGTTGGCTGTTTTTGCGCATCTAGTTCTAAGCGCGACTGGGTGGTGTTCCTTCGTTTTCTTAGATAGACCCCATGTCGTAGGACCAATGTATTCCGCTCCAGAGTAGCATGAAAGTGAATAGATATGCACTTTGATTTGGTGTGGACAGCCCTCTTATTCTTTGAGTTTAGTCGCCCCATCGGAAGGCTAGTGAACTGGATGTGTATCTGCGTTGTTGGATATGTGCGTCTGAGAGCAAAAGAAAGATAACGACATAGACGTTCGTGGCAACCTCGCCCATGTATGGCAGTTGTAGGAATATTTGCTTGCGTTTTACTAAACAAACTATAGGCTGTTTCTTCTTTTGTTCCATGTTAGATATGATTAAGCACTTTGGATGGACATTTTCCTTTAGCACTGAGCTAATACACTCCAATTCCTTTGGAAGCGTGTCGTTTGAGTAGTAATGTTCAGCTCGACTCACTAGAGTATTTATCAGCGTCCGTTTAAACCTAAGTGGCACAAATCTGTGGACGTTTGTGTAGTGCCTATTCCACGCAACGTTGCAGCGCGCCCTCAGCAAGCCTTTCATAACGACATCCAGGAAATGAAAGCGACTGATTTCAGCAAACACAGGTAAATTTGATTGCCCGATGGCCTTAGTTGAAGGTATCTTTTAGTTCCCAGTTAATTCAAGAAGACTGAAACAAGACAAAAATATCGTCTACCTAAAGGCAATAAAAACCGACACATGTGAACGTTGGCTTTAGCTTTCTCCGTTCCAGCACACTTATGAAAATATCGGCAAAAAACGGAAATAGTGGGTAACCAATCGCAACTTCATTGCACCGACGGTATAACGCGGCACGGGATAGCAACTGAAGAGCAAATATGCATCTGACCCATAATTCCTTTAGGATCCCAGTGCTTAGCCAAAATTAATGTGGTTTCCATCAACATACTCATTTATGGAGTATATAATCTCGACTAATTGCATAGAATGCAAGGTATAGCCGACGAATTTCTGAAAATTTCTTCGTCACGCATGCATCAGACTGAATAGCAACCGCTTGACGTGACTAGCATTGAACAAGATAGATGACACCCCATCAAGATGGACTAGCTCAAACGTGCCACGCATCAGTCGTGTAGCGCAGTAGACTGTCTCTTAACAAAAGACCTATCAGAGTTGGAGAAAAAAGTCGGGAAATAATTATGCAACAAGGATTCAGATTGCGTCATCAGCTCACAAACACGCTAAAAAATGAGTAGCCGTCACCAATTCTCCGGCCGAAGCATAAAGGTATGTTCAGAGCACGTCATGCGTGAAGCATGATGGCGTTTCCATGGACGATATATGATTAGGCTGTAAATACGCTTATCGAGCAAGGAAGGGAAAAAGACTAGCATTAGAGACTTAGTGTGAACAAATGTGCACACAGACCACAAAAGAGATATATTATTTTGAAATGCATGTAGAAGATTTTACACCGTTATATACAGTTTGTCTGCCAAGTATTCCTCTTAGACAACAGAATAAAACTGAACGGCTAAGGAGTTGAGCTGAGGGACACAAAAGATGAATCCTTACTCAATTACTTTGAGCCGTACGTGCGCCACTGACTTGTGCAGTGTGTAGGTGTGCGTGTACAGCCAGGCGCCTTCAGCGAATTGGACCTCAGGCGCACTAAGTCATAGGGGCGCAGTTGGGACGCTTCAGCTCCTACCAGGGACAGTGTCGGTGGATGATGCACCATGTGGGCCTTTCTTTCTCTGTCCTAGGAAGCGATTTCTACCAATTAGAATGAGAGTAGGGATTTGAATGACGATTGGGTTGGTATAACGAGACACAGCCAAATAAGTTTGCCGTATGCTTTTGAATGTGCATTTCACCTAAACGCGATGGTTGGCTGGTATGGTTGGCAATCGAGGGAGGTGAAGAACGTCATACTAAAAGCGTACGAGAAAGGCGACGATTGAAAGCAGGTCGCTTGCATACAGAATTGGAACGTGAAAACTTGCCGCAACTGGATACAGGCGCACGAATCGATGGAAACGGTGGGGCAGCACGGGGTAGTCCGTCGCAGAGCACTGGGAGAAAGCCACGTCAACTCTCTGATGGAGTGGGTTTCTGCCGAGCCTACCGTTACTATTGAACTACTTCATTTGCGGTTGAAGGCGCAAATGGAACTTTCAGTAAGTACCAGCACCGTCTCACGTGAAGTGGATGATAGACTGATGACAATGAAGAAATTACACACCATTCCGGCGTCCATGAACACGCTGGAGAACAAAAGCGACGCATTTTGCAGCTCATGGATTACGAAGCGGAAGGAAGGCAACCGGTGTGGATTGATGAGACCAACTTCAACTTATTTTACTCCCGCACTCGTAGCCGCTCTCGACGTGGAAGCCGAGCGCAGTGTAGAGTGGCAAATAGCCGGGGACCGAATGTTCATCTTGTCGGCGCCATGGCAAACAACGGCTTGATAGCGTTTTCGGTTCTGAGAGGAAGTTGCAACAAGCAAAGGTGTGCTCAGTGGCTATGACAAGGCCTTGATACCAACGGAGCAGGGTTTGTGGAAAGGTGTCTTTTGATTTGTGACAATGCGCCCTGCCACACGCACCTGGAGCAAGTTTCCCTGGAGAAACCGTATCGCTCTGGGAGACTTCTACGCCTTGCGCTATACTCTCCAGCTCTCAATACCATCGACTGCATTTGGAGCATACTAAAGGCCCATATAAAACAGGTAATGAGGCGACGGTACTCCGAGATGCTCCTGGGGGATCCTAAAGGAGTTATGTATAAAAGCGAGTGGCGGATTTGTTTTTTGAGCACGCGGTGCCTTATGCACGGACCTTAGTGACGCAGCAGCACTGCCAACAAATGGTTCAACACGCCAGGAAGAATTACGGACGTTTTGTTCATTTGGCTGATCTGTAAAACATTCTATTGGCAGTAAGCTACCTGTTCTAAGCGAGCGTTGTCCTTACTTTATTATGATGACGGGTGAGTGCACTTTGATAAGAGCATAATAAACAAGAAAATTGAACTATTCGGACTTGACGGACATGCGTAGTGAGTGTGGCCGTTTGCCGGATTGCTCAACCCGTTACACCAACGCAGGCGGCTGGACGCTGCATGCGAAAACGCAGAGCATGTAGGGCAAGCACAACTAACCTTTATCACGCTCTAGGAAAATATTTCTGGATGGGTATTTGTCAGTTGTGAGCTGTAATCGAACACACCACAAGGTTGCGGTGAGAAGGTGCTTTGAAGCTGTAAATAAAATGTACTCGCTTCGGCGAACCACATTTATTCGTCGGGTTGTAACGTCTGCACAGGGATGAGTGGCTCCGCTTGACGCAAAGCAGCCCGTGCTTTCATATGGCATTTGCCATTTACAAGTGTAAGTTGCTATTTCGCTCCACCCCAATTCTACGTGGGTAAATGTTGCGGTTACAGCCGGATATCTGCCGCAATCATATCTCGTGCGTGTTATCGTCATCCAAACACACACCTCAGGCTCCGTCCCCCATCGCCAGCTGTGACAACACCGTGCAGCTAACAATGATATATAAATCAGGCGCACTCTCCATCCACCTCCGACTCCTAGTAGGTGGTTAATAAGAAAACACCCAGCCGCCTACCAATTATCAGTTTCGCCTTTCAACCCCTGGATCGTTGACGACCCAACTTACGCCCGGATACGGAAGCCATGGGTACTCTCTACATTACACATATTACATTAGGCGAGCGATCTGTCGAAAGTTAGTTCTAGTGTTGTTCGCGGCAAAATGAGCGTTTACCTTGCGTCCTTAATTACTATCGACCAAACTTTCACATGCTTTACTGGTATATTCAAGCAAGCGCTTTTCATCAGGAACGTCATCTACATCGTTGTTAACCTGGTGATGCAGCTCCGCTGTATGCGGTTTGGTTTTCAGTGCACTTGGTTTGAGTTCGGATGAACAACTATCGGTGATTGAGCTATGGTGTCGTTGCTGGACTTACAACACGCGGTCGTTCTTAATGACGGGGGTTTGCATTATGTAGACGAAGTGATGACTAATCCGCTTTGAATACATTTAGTTGTTTCGTTTGCAGAGGCGCAGTATGGGGGCGCGTAGGCGGTCCGCCCAGGGCAACACTTGACACGGGGCCGCATTTTGATTACGGTCGTATGTTGGATACCAAACATGAAGGACCAATTATCCGGATAAACTGTGGGTTGAATAATTTAATGTTACTGTATGATCAACAACACATCAGTGCAATGTGTCGCACTTGTGCAAACGTTCTTCCCAATGATCCTCTTATTTGTTTCATGGTGGTCACTTTCAACACATTCACCTCAAGGTCCCAAGCGTATATTAGTTTGCATTGAATGCTAGCGTACTCTTTACCGATCGTTTTGCCATCACGCGCCTATGCTGCCCTCAGTAAGAGTGAGAATGTTACCACACCCTCGGGTGGCGAAAGTAGTTGCTACTATCCACAGTGCCAAGTGGCCCATCAACGGACGGTATCTTCACAGGCTGGTGAGAAAATTTGAGAAAACTGGGAGCGTGTGCGACGCCAAAATGACAAGGCGGCCTCACATCACCACGCATGACCTTTCTGCTTGTGTGGTTATTCGTGAGGTGTCCAGAAGCTGCGATCTAAGCATTCGTAAACTCACCCAACATTGCTACATCAGCAGATATGCTGTCCATAGGGCTTTGAAGGAAAGGAAATTCCGGAAGTATAGCGCCCGGCAAGTGCAGGCTATAAACCCACGTGATTCGAAAAAGCGGCTTCATCTTTGGCGCAGGCTTTTAAGTGCCATGGACATCCATTCAGTTCCTTTTACCGATGAGGCTGCTTTCCCTTTGCACGGTGCGGATAAGTAACAGTTTTGGGCAATGTTTAATGCACGTCGATGCAGCGCTTCACGTATACGACATGGCGCAAGGCTCATGGTGTGGGCTGGGTTAACTGGTCAAAAAATTTTGCTACCATTTTGCTTTTTCGATATTGTAGATAGTAGGTTGTTGTTTCCCAATACTAATGCCTTACGCTTTCTAGCATCCTCGTGCAAGCAATTACAGGAAAATTTCCATTCCGAAACTGGAAGCCGCGTGGTTATTAAGTACCATTTGATTGCAACAAGATGGCGCACCTGCACACTATGCACAAACGATACGAGAGTTTCTCAAGCATACGTTTTCTTACCGTTGGGTCGGGTGGGATTACATATAGAGTGGACTTCTCTGTCGAGAGATTTGAAGCCTGTGGATTTCTTCCCCTGGGGTTACTTGAAACAGCTTGTTTACAATACGAAGCCTAACTCTTTGGAGAGGAGTAGTAGGTTGATTGATGGTATAGGTGAATTTCGTCACGTCTAAACTCACTCAGATAGCCACCACAATTCCGCAAATGCACTGTACTTGCGTTTCATCCTTTCGAGAATTGTCAGCAGTGCGCAATCCATCGGACACTGATAGGACCCGAACCTGCTATTGCATCGCTCTCAGTTTAGTTGTGACCACTGAGCTACGGGGGACGGCAACGACCATCGTGAATAAGTTACTAGATGTGCTATAGTGCCGCTCGTTCTTCACTGACTTGCACGTTACTGCCGTCCAGAGGACAGGGTAGCCCCCTGATAAAGAGACTAGAATATCAACATTAAACCGCCAATTAACTTATGGAATTATAAGCAGTTTGGTCTGCGTACTGATTAGAGCAGAGTAGTAGAGGGAGTTGAATGGTATTGGTAGAATTTCGTCACATTCAGACTCACTCAGACAGCCGGCACACTTATTAACAATTGTCGTTGCCGTCCCCCGTAGATCAGTGGTCTCAACCACGGAATAGCGACATTCGAAATGCGGGTTCGATCCCTACCATGGGTTCGATGTAATTCGTACTGCTGATGATTCCCGAAAGAATGAAACGCGCGTACAAGTCTTTTGCGGGCGGGTGGCGGATATCTGAGTAAATATATATGTGACGAAATTCTACCTAAGCCTAACTCTCTTGAGGAATTGAAGCGGAGAATTTTGCACGAATGTTGCAGGATCACAGTCGGTACTTTAGACAATGTGCTAGCAAACAACATAAGGCGAATGCTGCGCTGTACCCGAAACGCCGGCGGGCAAACCGAGCATCAAGTTGGCTGACAAATCTGAGCATTACATTGATAATTTGTAAATATACGTATCATACAAAGAGTTATCGATTGAATTCGTGCACTGGGTAATGCTCTTCTTTTCTTAGTAACGCCATTTCATGCATTCTTCTGGCGTTTTGCGTGCGCGTGTCGTGTTATAAATAGCTCGGGATGTTCGTTCTCATGTATGTCTTCTCCTGATTAAATCTTGTCTCTACGGTTCAGTTTATCTACTCCATCAAATCCATGTCGTGGATAGCAGTCGCGGCTCAGTTTGCACATTTGAACGAACATCTTCCCAGTTGAACACAGACCAATGAGGAGACAAGCGGTTGCTTTACAACTACAAGGGTCGAAATTACCAAACAGTTACCGAGAAGTGACGTACAATGACGAAGGATCATTGCGCGTCCTTAACGCAACAGCTACACAATGAAAAGGTTGTACTACTGAGACAAGATTTGGAATTAGGTGTAGTCATAATGCAGAAACAGGGCTACATCCTGAAAATGCAAAAAAGTTCTCGCAGGCTGTAGTTGATTCCTTTTTGATGTGACCAACAACAATAAAACCGAACTGGTTACGAAAACAGACGTGCGTAAACTAAAGACCCTAACGACGGTGGGATGGAATCACGCAAATATTTTCACACAGCCGGTCACTCGAGCATCACAGCTTCCTTATTTGTAAGGACTGCCGAAAATCGACAAGGACGTCATCCCCTTACCACCAATTGTTTCAATGGGAGGCGCTCGTATCAGAAGTTGGCCAAATGCCTGACCAATGTAATCCAACTTATCCTAAGGGAACTAGCCGACTAAAGCATTGAAGACAGTTTTGTGGATGGAATACATGCTAACGCAAGTACAGCGGTCGTATTGACAATAGGCTGTCAACGAGAATCGCAGGGCACATTCACAACGTGTTGGTAATGAGTCCCCAGCTGCCTAACATTTTGGTTGCCCGCCACATAACGATTGCTCCGAGTGCTCCGCGTGCAGTGTAATTAGCTAACGAAGAGACTCCATATCATTTCCCACTTATGTTCTTGAATAGTTAAATTAAATTCGTTGGATCATGATGCCTTGGCGTTGGCATCAGCCATGATTGCGCACATTGTTTTAATGCAGGTAGCGAACCACAGCTAACTTACGCAGTGTTTTCATTCATAACCTGGGAAACAGGTCCCAGACCTTACCTTGGCTTAATGTATATATGGTTGCGTTTCGAAAATTTTGCTCCTGTGATAAGAGGCCTTAAGATTCTTCAGTTTGCCTTTGGCCTTTTCCAGTTGCAAATATTTGTCGCATTGCCTATAGGTGCGGCTCCTTGTCACAGGTGTCAGTACATCAGCATATGCAGCAATCTTGTTGACAAATTCGCTGGCAGCCATAGTCGGGTTGCTGGTTCAGAATGCTGACTCTCAATTCATAATGCAGATAAGTTTCTTAAATGTATTCCAGTCATTCGGTTAATGTTATGGGTGCATTGCAGTTTTGTACTGGTGTGGCTTAGTTCGTTATTTGTTCACGATACAAAACGCCATGTTGTGGTCACAGCCCGGTAGTGGACTGCTAATTAGTGCACAAGTAGTAAGGATCCTCAAGCGAATACCGAATCTACGGTGTTGGCATTTTCGGTGGGCCCTCTGACATATGTGATACAGCCATTGAAGTGGATAGAGCACACCATTTCGTCTAGTCGCGTTTAGACCGTAGGTCCAGGCAGTAACCAATTAGCTTGCGGCACATTAAAATTGTCACACATAAGTTTGGACCTGTAGGTAGTGCTTGACACTGTGTAGATAGCATACATTAGTTGCTACGTTTTATGGTGGGTTGCTCGGGGAGGTTGGTAGACATAATCGATTACAGGATGCCAAACAATGTAACACGTTCCGCAAACTAACGTTTGGAACTTGCAGAAATAGTTTACGTATGTAATGATATATATTTACAACGCAATTGTCAGCATCAGCAGCAATTGTTGTGTTTAGGAACGTTCCTTTGGAAACTCGCATCTAACCAGGCCCGTAGACAACCGTGTTATGCCTAAATGATTAGATATTCCGAGAATAAGAAACCCATCATCTCGTTTAAACTATTCTCCGTTGTTCCAGACAGTTAGATTTTGATATAACAAGAGGCAACCGGTATGTTGGTCTCTTGAGAAGGGTACTCGACATTGTACATTCCTCCAACTTCGCCCGGGTGCTGAACGCCTAGGTACATTCTAATTCGGATAAGCCAAACAGGATTGGCAACGCTGGTTAAAGCACGGCCTCGCTAAGCTCAAAAGACGCTGGGTAAAGAAGACTGCTAAGGGTTTGCTGCACCTCCCTTTTCCGAACAACTGCACAGAATCTGATTTCTCTGTGGACGTAACGGGGAGACATCATAATGGTATACCAAATAGTACGTGATCGCAGTCATGTAGACGGACACCTATACCGGGGAGCACAATATAATGTACCGTTACTTTACAGAGTATCATACCATTTCAACACGTACATTGGATCTGGGTCAAGCGCTAACATTTCCTGCGGTCAGTATACACCTTGTGAAGGGAGACCGTGTCTTTCACCCATGGGTTTGCAAAATTGCCAGTTAGTGGCTCCAGCATTGGTAACCTTGTCAGATTGCTGTGCTCCTCAATTGTTTCCCACCTCGATTTCCCGCTGACAATCGATGCTAACCACCAAGTGTTTTGAAGCAGCGTTTCAACTGCATCCCTTGACTACCTCATGTTCCATTCTGGCCTTGTACCGATTTATCACACCCCGTACTGATATGGGTTCAGTTCACGCTGACTATGGTCACCGCAATCCTTTGCTTTGTTCTCATGCAGATATTGAACCACAAGTATCTCTTGCGCAGTGTCTTCATTCTTATAATGGGAAACAGTTCCCGTAATTTAAGGATCCTATCCGACCTTCCACAGTCATCTTAAGTTATCTTTGTTAAACAATGCTTAATTGCCACGTCCCGTTGCCTGGCCAGCGATCACCCTATGCTCATTGCGATCAGACCTGCATATATCATTGGTCAGGACAGGTGTCAAAGCGTCCTATTTCTCCATCATCGCCTCATGTTAAGTACGTCCATTCGGCCGTGCATGTGATCCCCGGTCGACATATCGAATTCGCATGCGTTGGTGCGATATAAATTTCCACGACCAACCGGGCGAGGCAAGTTACGGACTTTCGTATCCGGTGTGAAAATTCTACGTTATGCAAAAGAGACACCGCTAAGTGTCGTGAAATCCTGTGCTATGTTACAAGGGTAGTGTGTGACTGACGCAACACGGGAACAAAAAATTACACTTCATGCTACCTGGTGATGACTGTGTTTTCGGATGCGTCACGTCGGTACAAAGATATGGCAAGTAGCACCATCCACAAGTAGCAAGTATGAGGACATTTTTTGTAATGTTTGATGGAATAGATAAACTGAACCGTAGAGACAAGATTTAATCAGGAGAAGACATACATGAGAACGAACATCCCGAGCTATTTATAACACGACACGCGCACGCAAAACGCCAGAAGAATGCATGAAATGGCGTTACTAAGAAAAGAAGAGCATTACCCAGTGCACGAATTCAATCGATAACTCTTTGTATGATACGTATATTTACAAATTATCAATGTAATGCTCAGATTTGTCAGCCAACTTGATGCTCGGTTTGCCCGCCGGCGTTTCGGGTACAGCGCAGCATTCGCCTTATGTTGTTTGCTAGCACATTGTCTAAAGTACCGACTGTGATCCTGCAACATTCGTGCAAAATTCTCCGCTTTAATCCCTCAGAAGAGACAGGATTCGTATTGTAAACAAGCTGTTTCAAGTAACCCCAGGGGAAGAAATCCACAGGCTTCAAATCTCTCGACAGAGAAGTCCACTCTATATGTAATCCCCACCCGACCCAACGGTAAGAAAACGTATGCTTGAGAAACTCTCGTATCGTTTGTGACATAGTGTGCAGGTGCGCCATCTTGTTGCAATCAAATGGGTACTTAATAACCACGCGGCTTCCAGTTTCGGAATGGAAATTTTCCTGTAATTGCTTGCACGAGGATGCTAGAAAGCGTAAGGCATTAGTATTGGGAAACAACAACCTACTATCTACAATATCGAAAAAGCAAAATGGTAGCAAAATTTTTTGACCAGTTAACCCAGCCCACACCATGAGCCTTGCGCCATGTCGTATACGTGAAGCGCTGCATCGACGTGCATTAAACATTGCCCAAAACTGTTACTTATCCGCACCGTGCAAAGGGAAAGCAGCCTCATCGGTAAAAGGAACTGAATGGATGTCCATGGCACTTAAAAGCCTGCGCCAAAGATGAAGCCGCTTTTTCGAATCACGTGGGTTTATAGCCTGCACTTGCCGGGCGCTATACTTCCGGAATTTCCTTCCCTTCAAAGCCCTATGGACAGCATATCTGATGATGTAGCAATGTTGGGTGAGTTTACGAATGCTTAGATCGCAGCTTCTGGACACCTCACGAATAACCACACAAGCAGAAAAGTCATGCGTGATGATGTGAGGCCGCCTTGGTCATTTTGGCGTCGCACACGCTCCAGTTTTCTCAAATTTTCTCACCAGCGGTCTGTGAAGATACCGTCCGTTGATGGGCCACTTGGCACTGTGGATAGTTAGCAACTACTTTCGCCACCCGAGGGGGTGTGTAACATTCTCACTCTTACTGAGGGGCAGCATAGGCGCGTGATGCAAAACGATCGGTAAAGAGTACGCTAGCATTCAATGCAAACTATATACGCTTGGGACCTTGAGGTGAATGTGTTGAAAGCTGACCACCATGAAACAAATAAGAGGATCATTGGGGAAGAACGTTTGCACAAGTGCGGACACATTGCACTGATGTGTTGTTGATCATACAGTAAACATTAAATTAGTTCAACCCACAGTTTATCCGGATATTGGTCCTTCATGTTTGGTATCCAACATAGCACCGTAATCAAAATGCGGCCCCGTGTCTAGTGTTGCCGCTGGGCGGACCGCCTACGCGCCCCCATACTGCGCCTCTGCAAACGAAACAACTAAAATGTATTCAAAAGCGGATTAGTCATCACTTCGTCTACATAATGCAAACCCCCGTCATTAAGAACGACCGCGTGTTGTACAGTCCAGCAACGACACCATAGCTCAATCACCGATAGTTGTTCATCCGAACTCAAACCAAGTGCACTGAAAACCAAACCGCATACAGCGGAGCTGCATCACCAGGTTAACAACGATGTAGATGACGTTCCTGATGAAAAGCGCTTGCTTGAATATACCAGTAAAGCAATGTGAAAGTTTGGTCGATAGTAATTAAGGACGCAAGGTAAACGCTCATTTTGCCGCGAACAACACTAGAACTAACTTTCGACAGATCGCTCGCCTAATGTAATATGTGTAATGTAGAGAGTACCCATGGCTTCCGTATCCGGGCGTAAGTTGGGTCGTCAACGATCCAGGGGTTGAAAGGCGAAACTGATAATTGGTAGGCGGCTGGGTGTTTTCTTATTAACCACCTACTAGGAGTCGGAGGTGGATGGAGAGTGCGCCTGATTTATATATCATTGTTAGCTGCACGGTGTTGTCACAGCTGGCGATGGGGGACGGAGCCTGAGGTGTGTGTTTGGATGACGATAACACGCACGAGATATGATTGCGGCAGATATCCGGCTGTAACCGCGACATTTACCCACGTAGAATTGGGGTGGAGCGAAATAGCAACTTACACTTGTAAATGGCAAATGCCATATGAAAGCACGGGCTGCTTTGCGTCAAGCGGAGCCACTCATCCCTGTGCAGACGTTACAACCCGACGAGTAAATGTGGTTCGCCGAAGCGAGTACATTTTATTTACAGCTTCAAAGCACCTTCTCACCGCAACCTTGTGGTGTGTTCGATTACAGCTCACAACTGACAAATACCCATCCAGAAATATTTTCCTAGAGCGTGATAAAGGTTAGTTGTGCTTGCCCTACATGCTCTGCGTTTTCACATGCAGCGTCCAGCCGCCTGCGTTGGTGTAACGGGTTGAGCAATCCGGCAAACGGCCACACTCACTACGCATGTCCGTCAAGTCCGAATAGTTCAATTTTCTTGTTTATTATGCTCTTATCAAAGTGCACTGACCCGTCATCATAATAAAGTAAGGACAACGCTCGCTTAGAACAGGTAGCTTACTGCCAATAGAATGTTTTACAGATCAGCCAAATGAACAAAACGTCCGTAATTCTTCCTGGCGTGT
>CALYDF020003846.1:0-25606 GCA_944474145.2 Dicrocoelium dendriticum
ACCTTCCGTAAAGCAGCGGTGAGGGAACCTGCATCTGTGCTCATGTGATTAGCTTGGTGAGTCAGCTGAAACCTGAATTTTCCCTTTTTACCTGTCATGTTTACTTTTAGTTTTACAGTCCGCACTCTGATCATCCTATGGGGGTTCTTCGCTGGTTCGAGAACGAACCACTTTATTCTCAGAAGCCTGGACAAAGGAGGAAGTTCCATCATCCTAGAGTGAGTCGCTAATCGTCCTCACCTTCAAAAAGGGCCTGCGCACAAATTGCTCCAATTACAGGGGCATAAGCTTGGTTCTCGTCGTTTGAAAGCTTCTGGTGTCCATCATTCTTCGCAGGCTATCCCCAACGCGTGAATCACTACAGCGAGAAGAACAGGCTGGGTTCCGCCCTGGTCGCGGCTGCATCGATCAGATTTTCACACTCCGCCAGATTCTCGAGCTCCGCCATGTGAATCAAAAGCCAACGATTGTTGTGTTCCTGGTTATCCGTGCTGCCTTCGATTCTGTCGAGAGGGTTGCATCGTGGCACTGTTTGTTGAGGAATGGTATTCCCGGGAAGTTCGTTTCCATTCTGCGTGCTCTGTATAGTCTGCCCTCGGGTAGACTTATCGCTTATGGCAAGCTTTCGCCTTCCTTTGTTGTCACCAGTGGGGTTCGACAAGGATGCCCTATCTCCCCATTCCTCTTTAACTGGGCCATTGAGGATATCCTTAAAAATGCCCTAGAAGACTTGTTGAATGCTGGCACTGAGCTCCTCCCAGGTAGTCGGGTGGTTGATTTGGATTACGCTGATGATATCGTCTTGTTGGGTGACGGTCCGCAAGGCCGTCCAACTTGCACTTAACCGCCTGGCGATTGAAGTATGGCATGCCCTTTTCATCATACAAGTGTAAAGCGACTTTTCAAGACTGGTATACGCCCCTACCTGCACTCCCCATCGAGAGGGAAAGGTTAGAAGTAGTACAGAGTTTTGTATACCTGGGAAGCTGCATAAGTGCTAGTGTGGCTGTTGGAAACGAGATTTCGATGCGTATCTCAAGAGCTCGTTTCGCCTTCTCCAAGCTGACGCATTTATAGCGCCGCCATGACATTCGTCTCTCCAGCAAAGGAAGGTGGGTTTATAGTACTACTGTCCGCGCTAGACTGCTGTACGGTTGCGAGACTTGACCTGCTCGTACCAATGACCTGCGCCGACTGTATGTCATCCAGAACAGTTGCTTGCGGTCCATCGACCCTGTGTGGTGGCTAAACCACCTAACCAACACTGAAGTCAAACAGCGTGTCTTGGGTGGAGACAGCCACTTCCTAGAGGCGCTTGTCGCGCTGCGCCAACTACGATGGCTCAGACACGTATTGCGCATGCCCGTTTAGCGTTTCCAGCGTCGTGCCTTGTTCGCAGTCGCTGGACAGGATTGGAGGAGGCGGTGTGGTGCACAGCCTACAACTTGGAGAAGCACGAGGAAAAAGCTGACGAAACAGCTGGCCACGGTTGGTTCCTCCAGACGACCTGGATGGGGTCGCAAGGATGTTGAGTGCAGTTTGTTGGAAACGTTGGAAGTCATGACTCGAAACCGAACTCAGTGGTGGGCGTGTATCTCTGCTTGTTGCGGTGATTCTTCTTCCTTCCCCCAATAAAAAACACCAAAAAACGCAAAACTGTGAGTAGAAAATGGACAAAAATTGTTCGTTTTCTTTCTTCTTTTGCGCCAATCCTGTTTTCCTATTCCGCCATGGTTCCGATGGCGCAATATCTGTACACAGATTGTGGTCAATATATCTATGGTACTGGTCTAGCAACTTATTTATCCGTTATAAATCATTGTTCATTATTTTCCGTAGCTCTCACACCCGATGGCATATTGTAGAGGTTTTATGTCCGTTATACACTACCACCTGATTAATCGTTTCAGGGAATAAATTTAGCTGTCGCTCACCACTCACTTCCACCGAGTCACATTGCCTGCGTTGCAACAAATTGCGACCCTCTTTTAAGCTGGATCGCCAACTTTCTACTTCAACGGCAATTAGTAGTCAGAGTTCGGAGCTCTTTATCGAACTCCACACAAGTTGAGTGTGGTGTGCCACAAGGCTCGGTTCTAGGTCCACGTTTGTTTTTGGTGTTTATTAATGACCTTGCACAGGGAATCACTTCAAACTTCCTATTGTTTGCCGACGACATCAAAATCTGGCACAGGATCCAGGCAAACGCCGACCAACATGTGCTTCAGAGTGACTTAGATACAGTGTAGCAATGGTCGACCCAAAACTCATTGCAGTTCAACGTCAGTAAATGCAAGATACTTTCCATCCGACATCAGGGCAGCTACTCATACCGGCTCAGAACGAATATACTACAACAATCAACTCTCGAAAGTGACTTGGGTGTCCTGGTTCAAGATGACATGGGTTGCTCCAGGCAAGCCGAAAAGGTCTCGGAGACTGGGAAACAACACGTCAGGCGGTTGCGACTGAAGTTTGGACAAATAAATAGTTTCATATTTCGACAAATGCTCAGTGCGTATGTTCTCCCCATGTCGAATACGCTATTCAAGCCTGGCATCCATGGCTGAAACACGACCTTAATGCACTGAAGCAGACACGAAGTCTGGCATCTAAGAACGTATTTAGAATGCGCAATCTTTCTTACAAGGAGAGGCTGCGACGATTGGGATTGTTCAGTGGAAGCTATCGCAGACTACGAGGTGACCTGCTTATGGTATACTTGATTCTGCGAGACCCACATCATGTGTGCCGCCCTTTACTGTAACTCAGCAGCAGTTCAAACCTGATGGGCCACTCATTAAAACCCACAGAACAATACAGTCGTCTGGAGTGCCGCAGAAATTTCTTTTCCATTCGTGTCTGTCACCCGTGGAATGCTCTCTCGGAATCGGTCGTCTCTGCACCGACACTAACAGTATTTAAAAGACGGTTGGACGATGTACTCATCCACTTACACTTTGTTACTTAACACTACGTCTCCATCCTACAACTGGAGTATACCATGGAATTATTTGTTGTTAACTGTGGGTGCTGTGAATCTAAGAGGATGGTAGGACTACAGCGGAGCTAACGAAAGTCTTAATTTTCATATTTAAATTATTAACTATTTTACTATCCTTATCATCATTATTGCTATGTTGATATCCCCTGCAACTATCCAACGGGACTTGTAAAACAACGCTTCTTAACCCGTATAAATTCATTGTTCATTGTTCTCCAATTACACTCGTCTACTGTAGCGACACCTTTTCTCTGAACATGAGTACAAAGTATTTGTCATTCAAAGCGTGTTTATGTGGGAATCGCTTCATCAATGTTTCACAGATTGAGTGCTTTGTGCACACAGGATGATGATAGGAGGGATATCAAAAGTGTGGCGATGAGAAGTTTAGTAGTTAGAGGATATCTGGAGAAAATCGCCGGCTACAGGACTGTTTTAATCTATGTGCAAGACCAGCGGCAGTAAGAATTCATATAAAGAAGGAAGTTCGGAGGTGATTTGGAAGAAATTGGATAAAGAGAAAAGTATGACAGTTTTCAGAAGGCCTAAGTGCTATGATAGGCGTTAGTGTATTTGTAGGATCCCCTTGGTTTACATGGACCGACTGACGGTAGTTATTACATTTTGTGTAAAGATTGCGTATTGTAGGTCAGACGATGAGAGAAGCGCTCACGAAACTTATAGACTATAGGCGAAACATGTCAAAGCTGCTTAGAACGAGCTTAGAGATAGTAATGTGTGCACTGGACGAGGGAATGGAATCAACTTTGAAAACATCGAGGTTATCAGCATGTAGTTGCAATAAAACTCAAAAAACTTAATGTTGAGGCGATAGGAATCGTCAAAAACAACAATTGTGTAGATAGTATAGATGAGGCAATATAGCCGACTGTCTGCTGTTCAGCATTCATCCGGCCATCTTGATAAACGTTGGCGGATGGATTCGCGCTGGAGAGTTACCATCATCACTACCCCTTACTACCAACGTCAAAGTTTTCAAGGCAATTTTCCATGTGTCATTTGACCTATTCCCTCTTAACGGACGGCTTAAGATGGAAACGCGACAAAATGTGTAACTGTGTTCCAAATATCGTCTACCCAGTGCGGCCCAGACATATTCTGACTTTTTCATTCTGTTCAGTTACACTCTTCGTGGCAATCCGTTGAAGTTGCATAAATTCTGATCTGACCGGGTTCGGGCTGACACTCGTTTGTCGCGTTAAGTGATAAATTCATGGAATGCGCTACCCCAGGACGTCGTATCGTCACCTACAGTTAGAGTCTAAATGTTGCCTTGAGGCCCTCAAGTTGCAGCTCCGAATCTTCCCATTATTTTCTTAGAGTTTATTTTAATTGCTCTTCAGTGCCTTTCTTTCGTAATTACTCGTACTAAGTTCGTCTTCAAACGTTGGATCTCTCCCACTTTATATATGTAATACAATTTTACTCGTCCTTTTCTTATAGTACGTGGCTGGCGGAGCGGGGTCTGCTAGCGCAGGGCACGTGGGACTTGCTTGCTGATTTGGCTCACGCAACTGGCCAATCGTACCCCTAACTCGGACGTGGATCAACGACGTCTTCAGGATGGAACGATCATGAGAATCTCCTTACGTTCCCACCATATTTGAATTTAAATTTAAAATATTGCTCTGTTGAAAGCTAGTGTAATTTTTTTAAAGGAGATTCAGTGTCAATTGCGGAACTCTTTTCAGTAGACAAATAAACCGATTATCAACATCTTGATATATACTTACAAACGATCGAGAACTCATGATTTCAGGAAGGCTTGAACATAACTGGTTAGTACAATTGAGGGAAAACGTTCCACTTTTGACACAAAAGCTTCATCAATCCGAATATATAAGCAAGTGATTGGCTTAGCATCTTCTGCAAACTGGAACGATAGTAGTGACGACCGAGATGCAAGTAGGAAGGTAAAAGTGTCATTTCAGGTGGCACATTAGGATTGCTAAAATCCCAGAGGGTTCACTGTACGATGTCATCACACGTAAGTCCCTGTCAGTGATAGAACTACGGGCGACTTGATGCTTGTATTGTGCTCCAGATCCGTCCGCTTATGCTCCTCAGACTGGCCGGATTAAGAAACCCCCAATACATAAGATAATTCCATCCCATCCCTTCTGTTTTACGCAGCTGTTACATTTCGCAATTTTCAACGCATCAGCAACTCAGTCTATGGGGTGTTGATTGCAACCCCCTCCTAATGAGCTCAACATTATCCATGTCGATTTCGTGCGTCGCCACAGCTGAGTCACTTAGTAGAGCCCTGTGTTCAGCCTCTTTCATCGACGGTCGTGGTTTGTGCTTCTTTTGTTCTGTTAACCTCGTGCGTAGCTCTTTCGCGATATATGCTATGTACAGTACTTGCAGCTATTTTTGTAGACGCAGTTAGTCGTCTAGTCTGGGAAACTGGCCCTTCAAATGCACAAGTGTTGAGCCGAGCTTCTGACCTTTTCCGAAAATCGCCCCTTTAGTTTGATATCCACCGGGCTGCTTCCAAAGCTTCACCTTCACAAGAAAATGTTATCGTGCCTATCCACTCCGTGGTAAACCGTGGATTTGAGTTTAGAAGCTTCTGTAACTGACGATGCACTAATCGTCTTGTTATGGAGAGAAAGCAGCTGGTTGAGTTGTTGTCACAAAAACTCAACGACTAAATAGAATGGGAACATGAACAAAGGTTGACATCACAGGAAATGGCATCTGAATGCCACCGGCTGCTTGGTTTGAACAATGCTCCAAAAATTGACTTCTGCTATCTACGAACATCACACCTCTCACAAAAAATCCAAAGTAATCTACCATCGCCCTTTGGACATCAGGATTACAGGTACTTCGGTCCATTGGGAAGTGACGAGTGAGTGAGCCAATCTGCAACACCAGGACAGTTACTGTGAGCTCATTGGCAATATGTCGCGCAACAAGCGGAAGTTATGTATTAAATTGCGCACCTAATCGTCAGCCCTGGGTAGCTCAGTGGTAGAGCAGCGGACCAGAAATTCGTTGGGCCGGGGTTTGATTCCCCGTCGAGGTAGATTATTGTGTGCAGTTTAATCGTGAATTCTGCTTTCTACGAACATTACACCTCTCACAAAAGAGCCACAAGTAATGTTCCAAAAATTGTTAAAGTTTCAGATCCCAGGAGTGCACTCCCGTCCGGTCATAGTCATTTGTGGCCGAGATATGAATCGAGAGGTGCCAGATCGAAAGCGTCCGTCTGCATCTTGGAACGGTGGTGAGAAATATTCTGCGAGAAATTGCGCCCACAAAATTCATCATTCTCAAAAGGTGCACCAATTCAGATGCGTGTGTGCTCCAAGTTTACAAGTGAGTTTCAAATTCAAAAGAAACAGGTATCGCGGAGCAGTGAGAGAAGCCACTTTTGCAGCATTTCGTGCAAATTTTACAGGGAAGAGAAAACTCCCTACCATGGAATGCAGCCATGTTCCGGTGTCTCTAAAACGGGAAACAGTGTATACGATCAGGAGCATTTCTCGATTGACCAGACCAAGACTTGGCACAGCATAGTCAAAACTATGAATCTAACGATTCAGAATGTCGTAGAGCAACCTCTGCATCTGAAAGGAATAATCGCCTGTGAACGCAGACTCAAGAATTTGCAATTCTATGGAAATATCTACCCAGCAGTCTGTACCAATGTTAATCGGCCCGGAACCGATTGGATTACGAAGTTAGATTTACCTAAAGAATCACTAACTCATGTGAGTTCTGTAACGATTGTTACTGCAATATTGGCCGTAACTTCCAAATTCCCATGTAGTTACAAGTTACCAGTATGGACGACACTGGTGTCTTGGCCGAAGCCCGAACCGACACGATCGCGGATCCAAGTGGACCTAGAGGGATTCCCGCGTCGGATGGGCTATGTGACTTCCAGGTAACCCAGCTTTTAAGAGGGAGATTTTACGGCGAGAAATTTTGTCAGCGATCAAGCTGAGAGCAGGGGCGCAAAAATGGATCGAGCTACGACTAGACATCGAATCGATGCGGGACCAACGGCAATTCGCATCATGACCTTGAACCATTTGCGTTGTGTTAATTAATATTACTTAGCTTCTCCAATATTGTGGTGTTAGTAGTTGCCCACAACCTATTTATTGTGCCATGCTCTCATACAATACGACTCTCTTTGGAGTTCTTCTTGCGGTCGTGGGGTGTGGACGTCAATGGCGACACAACACGTCTCGTGTATCTACTATCCAACAATTGGTTCGCTGCGTCTTTTGGAGCGGCCTTCCTAGCCTCTTCCTTTTTGCACTAGACTCGGTCTCTGTGAGACAATGACGAGGCGATCCCAGCATACACATTGGGTATTCTGATCAATAGTGGAGCACCTCATATGCATTCATCGGTTTACTAATAATCGCTGTTTTTAGACTACCCGCATTTATGTGAACTAAGCAGTTAAGTAATGGCAGTGCACTACTGCAAGCTTTCATTTTCATTGTGAAGTAACTATTCTGATTGAGGGAATGCGAGTGGTTTGGAACTTTATCTATCCAATCCCGTTTGATAATTACGTAGCACTACCAACTTTTCGGCTCGCTACTAAAGTTGATTAGTTTCCTAATTTCAAAACCTTCCATGTACAAATACAGCGATGGGATGGTGTAAGTCATTCCAAATGAACAAAGAAACGGTATTTTCCTCGATAGTGCGAGGCCCAATACAACTCCAGGTGTTCACAACCACTACTGAAATTGAGACCAGGTGCCCTCAAATTTCTTTCATATTGCTGGTCAGGCCATTTGTTGCTACTGCGTTGTACGGATAGGATACCCTCAGTGCAGTTTCATAAGGGGGAACTTCCTTGATTCGCTTTGTTCAACGCACCTAGCGGGTTTATCGTGCGTGGCCAAAACGGGGTCGAGCAGATACGTGATTTCTGTGCAACACTCAGCCCCAGCTTTTGGCTGTGTCAACTCGGCCAGCCGAGCGAAGCGCTGCCAACCCCATTGACCAATCACTAAACGGATCGAGCCCTCCTCATCGATCTGCCCACATCTACCATGGTGTGCGCGCCTGTACCAACGACTGACGAAGCGCATACGTTGGCTAGCCGGTTCTTTGTGACCCATCGTGCGCGAGGGCATTTGACTGATGTAGGGTCACGGCTCAATTCGTCTCTTGCGCGTAGGGCAAGATGCAAACGGCGTTAACCTTTGTGACTATGATGCGCAGCGCACATCAGCGTCATCAACACGGTACAGTCTGGCTAACTTGGACCTTAGGATGCCAACTTGTGAAGGGGGACGCCGTTACAAACAAATCCGAAGTTTTGTCACCGGACTGCGGGAAGTCAGCTGTTAGATTTTACGGTTCCGATAAAATAAAGGAAGTCGTGGATTGTTGAGATTATTCGCTCGAAGTTACACTAGGCTGATCATTCGGAAACACGTACTACTTGATGGCATGTGGCAACCACGAAGCGACAATGTGAATGATCCTATGTACTCCAAGTTCAACGGTCAGTTACAACCTCCTCGTGTTGTCAGCTGTGTGGTTCGGGATTTTCTCGTTCCAGCAAATAGTTCGGCGGCAGTGTTCCAGGACGTGGTGGGTTTTCGCCTGGCAAGCGTTCTCCCTATAAAAAGCCACATATGTCCGTTTAAAGCAGTTAGTTCCCTTCAACAATTTGAAAAGCACGGAAAGAAGACGAAGGCTGGTAGATGCATGCATTTCGTATTGTCTCCTTAGTACCATTAACAATAACCGATATGCATAGATATAGCTAACAGTGGGTGCAACCAGACATACTTAAGGTGCAAAACGAATGACGGAAGTTCACACCTACGTCCAAGGCAGCTTTAGGCTGACAAATAATTGTTTCTGAACAGACAAGGCTGGCCTAATCCGGCTTATTGCGACAGCCTCAGCAAACCGAATGAAGCGGGGATTAGTGTGACGTAACACGACTTTAAACGCTGAGCTCAGCTCTAATTGATGACCCGAGTCTAATAGGTGTTTGCCTATCGAGGAAGCCGGCGGTCTGCGCGAACATGGAATCTGACGGGGGTAGGAAATCTGAGCAACTTCACGTTGAACCCATTTTGGCACATGTTCCTTTATTCGGGAAATCAGCGTTCTATTGGTTCTGCCTATGTAACTTTTTCCGCAGTCACATACAAATTGGTATACACAGTGTGAGTTGGCCCCAATAGGCTGAGCTTCCTTCGTTGGAGGTATGGGCAAATTTCGGGTTCGGATGATAACGACAACTTGTGCAGCATATTAACTTCCTTGTGTAGCCGAAATTATACGCTTAGTTGTCTTCAGCGTGGCTAAGTCACCTTTGAAAGGTAACTCGATATACACTTTCTTCTTGGCTGCTGTGTGCACCAAGTCCTTTTGTCCTCGCGGTTGGCTGTGTTTCTCGATAAATCTTCTAGGGTAGCCATTCGCCATTAGCGTTGCTGTAATTAACACTCGCTCATCGTCCAGACAGTCAGCCGAACAAATTCGTCTGGCACGACTAACTAGAGTCTTCACAAGTGTCCGTTTGTACCGCACTGGTGTGAAGCTGGTGAAGTGCAGGTACTGACCGGACCAAGTCGATTTTCGGTAAATGGACCTCTTAATCAATCCATCCTCCCTGCGAGTTATGAGGATGTCCAGATATGGTAGACAATTGTTTTGTTCTATTTCACATGTAACCCGTAAGTTAGCATGAGCACCATTGAGTCGTTCTACCAAATTTGTGAGCTGCTGCTCCGACGAACAGAAAGCCAAGATATCGTCGACATATCTTTTGTAGTATGGCACCTGGGCTAGTTCTGTAGAAATGCTTCTTTCTACTATCAACATGAAGAAATCAGCGAGCACAGGACCTAATGGGCTACCCATTGCTACGCCGTCAATCTGACGGTATGGTGTATTCCGGAAGTGAAAATCCACATTCTCCGTGCACAATAGTAGAGATTCTCTTAGCAATTCAGTCGGAATTGGTAGCGAACAGACACCGTTTTCAGCTAATTCGCACACGTAATCAACCGTCTGATGTAGCGGCACGTTGGTAAATAAGGATTCTACATCCAAGGAACATATAACTTTGTCTGAAAGGTTGAGTTCATCCAGATGATCAACGAGTTGAAACGAGTCTTTAAGACTGTACGGATTGAACCGTTGTTTCAGCGGAGCTAGCAACTTCACTAACCAACGAGCGAGTTTGTGCTGGGGCGCGTTCATCATTGAAAGGATTGGCCTGAGTGGCACTTCACTCTTATGTGTCTTTGGGGACCCATACAACTGTGGAATAGTGCTACCACTCGGCTTCAAACTATTAAATGTATCAAAGTCTATCACGCGGTGGAGGAGAAGTAATTCCAGGTGACGAATTATGCGCAGTTCGACATTGGTTATGTCCCCCACCTTCGTTAGCCGTTCGAATTTACTCGCATCGTTGAGTATGGCGCACATCTTCTCATTGTATTTTGTTTTATTCATAATTACCACTCCTGAACCTTTATCTGGTTTCATTACGACTACGTCCTTAGCTCGTAGTTCACGTAAAGCCTGAAAATGTCGAGCTGTGATGGCACATTTTTCATTAATTGGCATGGTTTTCACCTCATGGGTGATATCAGTTAACTTGTTTCTGAACCAAATATACTTATCAGGGCTGGTTGGTTGGAGCTCTTTAAACTGGTCAACAAAGTTCTCAACTTGAGCTTCTATAAACAAGCCGTTCAACATCCTAGGGGGGGGGACTTTGTAATCAAGCCCAAGTGATAATGCTTCTAATTGCAACGCATCAAGTTGTACGTTCGATAAATTCATCACGTACCTACTGGGATCACGAGCAATTGGTTCCTCCTCCTGGTTGTTCGTCAGCGAATTTTCTAAACGAGCGGAGCGATTTTGTCTCGTACAATCAAGAGTTGATTTACAAAAGTTAGTGAAAACAATCCGGCAACACAGAGACAGCTCCTCGACCACGGGTAGTAAGCGTGCATGAGTTTCAAGTAGTTCCGCAAGTCTAGTTTGAGCCGTCTCTAGGTGAGCGGACGCCACACGTCTGAGGTTAGCCGCAGAGGGCTTGAGTTTGCTTCTACGCAGCAGTAAGAGCACTGGACGAGGATAGCGACGCACGAAAATGCATTTCGATAGAAAAGATATCTCCACACGTAAGCACACCATCTTGCACCTCAGGCTGACTATGCGGTGCAGCAACCTGACTGTTTCAGAGAGAATATATATATATATATATATTGTTATAATTGAGTCGCCACTGTTATGATTGAGGGAACGCCGCCTCTTGAGGTAATTGCGTGACAAGATTGTCGCTCGCACGGTTGGAGCACGCCTACGATGACGCTAGCCTAGCCGGTGAGACGGAAAATTGAACGAGCGTGGGAACGATCTTAGCCGCACTTGTTCGTATAGACGTTGAGGCCTCGAAAACGGACGCACACGAGAGGGGCTACGATAGACGCGCGCTAATGACTTAGACGCGAAGGCTGGCCAGCTAACGATTCACACGCAATCACGCGACCCGACCGACTCCCAACTGAGGCGAAGAGAAAGAAAAGACAAGTGGTCCTCTGTAGGCTCTTTTACGACCGACAAAGGGCGATCACAGTCAGTGCTATGGGTTATTACGTTAGGAAAAACAGTCCCCACGCAGAGGTGGTAGATTGCAAATGAGCGTTGTCAAAAGGTTCGCAGTTGGGACGCGCCTCGGAGTGGCTGAACACTGCTGCGTTGTGGGGAGAAATTGGACTCCGCTTCCCACAGCCATTATGCCGGAGTTACTGGCGCGTTTCTTGCGGGGATTTTTGACGGGCCCGCAAAACCTCCCTTTGAAGAGAGAGCGTACCGCTTCTGGCGAGGACTGACCTGGAGGGATTTCGGTGACCTCCGGATTCTTTCTGTTCGCCGGCAAGGTGGGTTCTCGAGATGCGGCGGCGACTGAGCGGCTTCGACCGTGCTCTGTCGTTGTGTGGCCAATCCGAAAGTATCCAACATGATGTGCAGCGGCAGGCGCACGGGATAGCTGGCTGGCATGGAGGTTTCCTCGTGGCGCGGACGAAGTTGATTGCGATGGCGAACCCAGATGTCATTACCAACGGAGACATCATGCAGCATGTCACCTCGCCTGGCCGTCACTGTTGCTTTGATCCAGCGAGGATGACTTGCTCGGTAATCACGAGCGTAGACTGGGGCTCCGACGGCGAAATCTTTGTGTTTAGTGCCGGCAACAGAGTGACTAGGTGGCTTCTCAGTCGGAATGAGCGCATCGTTTGTGGTGCGTAGCTTGCGGCCCATCAATACTTCAGCTGGTGACTGGCATCCTGGCGTAGCTGGATTCGGTGTGGACCGGTACGAGAGCAGGAAGGCTTAAAGACACTCATCCACGGTCCCCTCCCCGCGAGGTTTCAAAAGCGCCCTCTTGAATGTGTCGACAAATCGCTCCGCTTGACCATTGGATTGGGGATGGTACGGCGGTGAGCGGAGGTGTTCGATGCAGTGTCGGCGGCAAAAGTCTTCAAATACGGAAGACGTAAACTGGGTACCATTGTCGGACACCAAGACCTCGGGAAGGCCATGTCGACTGAAGATTCGTTGGAGACAAGCCAGAGTGGCGGATGCGGTTAGTGGGTTGACGGCGACCACTTCCGGCCATTTGGAATAGGCGTCGACTACGACCAGGTAGGAAATGCCATCGATGGGACCAGCGTAATCGATGTGCACTCGAGACCACGGTTTTGCTGGCGGATGCCAAGGAACTGGTGATTGGTGTGGTGGCATCTTTGATGCTTGTGGACAATCCTTTAACACGGGGACGGACTGACTGTCTTTGTCGTCGGTTCGGTTGTTTGGTACTGTCGGAGAATGTACCACGTTGCAGATGGCCCGAATAGGAAGATCGGCCAAGCCAAGGGTTTCGAGCCAGTCGAGACCAAGCACGTTGAGCTTCGCCTTTGTGATGTAGCAGGTCGCGTTGAACGTGGCGCCCCGGAAGGAGACGGAGCAGTGCAGCTGCCCAGTTAGCTGCACGCGACTACCACAGGCGCTGGTGGCAGATTGGAAGGTCGGTTCGAAAGGTGGCTTGCCAAGGGATCGCCAGAGATCCTCGGAGATGATCGTGATGTCCGACGCAGTGTCCAACTGCAATCGGACCGACTGACCATTGATCAGGACGTCGACGAATTTTCTCCGATCCGCAGCGTTGATTTGGAACGTGGCCAGCAGGCTCAGGGAGCTGCCAACCGGACCAGGTTTGGGTGTGCGTCTGGGTCAGGACCTCTTCTTTGGATCGCGGGTGGGGGCCAGCCCAGTTTTGGCCCCCTTGGGAGATGGAGGATGGCAGTAACCATCCCGGTGCCCCACCCTGCCACAACGTTGACAACGATGCTGGCGGAAGTTGCAGTCGCGGTGGAAATGCCAGGCACCACAGAATCGGCACGCATGGGGTGGGGACTTCGCTCGATCGGAGTGGGTGGGGCGCGCGGACGATTGCGCCCTCGGTGCTGTGACTGCCTGGACCATACCAGGTGCGGCGGCGTTCTGGATCATGGCAGAATCGTGCTTCAGGTTGAGCAGCGTTTGACACTCCTCGGCCAGGTTCTGGAGTGTGACTGATCCATCCTGTTGTAGCATGGACAGGAGGCGCGTCCGGATATCGGCATCGTGTGGAGATTGGAGGCCTGAGACGAAGATCAGGCATTTGAATTGGTCCTCGGTGAGCGAGCCAAGTTGAAAACGTTGGCATTCACGGTTGACCATGCCCGCGTACGTGATGAAGTCGTCGGCATTACGTTTGACCAGCTGCAGACATTGGTAACGAGCATTGAACAGAGAGGACTGCTCGCCAAAAATCTGTGACAACGTTCGGACCGTGTCGTCAAAGGTAACGTCCTGTGAGTTGCTCGGCAAGATGAAATTGGTGTAGCGCTGGTGTTCGAGGGTACCAAGTTTGCGCAGAAGCAGGCGGACCTTCCACGCGTCGTCCTGGCGAGCCAAGTCAACGGTGAACAGGTCCTCGTACCGCTTGTACCAGGATTCGAACGTTACCCCGGCCTTGGCGTCGTACAGGAATTCGCTGATGCCGCTAACCACCTGGTCTACTGACTGAGAATTGGCGCTCGGACCTGCACGAAGGGAAGAACTGGAAAGCTTTTCGGTTAGCACGGACATCAATTTAAGCTGTTGCTGCAGCATCAATTTTAAATCGGCATATTCGTCAATCATGGTTCGTCAACTCTGTCGCCACTGTTATAGTTGCGTCGCCACTGTTATAATTGAGGGAACGCCGCCTCTTGAGATAATTGCGTAATTGCCTGATAAGAGGGTCGCTGGCACGCCTACGATAATTGCTTGCTACGCTGACCACTCGAACAGAATTGCGCTGTCCTGATGACGCTGGCTTAGCCGGTGAGACGGAAAATTGAACGAGCGTGGGAACGATCTTAGCCGCACTTGTTCGTATAGACGCTGAGGCCTCGAAAACGGACGCACACGAGAGGGGGGTACGATAGACGCGCGCTAATGACTTAGACGCGAAGGCTGGCCAGCTAACGATTCACACGCAATCACGCGACCCGACCGACTCCCAACTGAGGCGAAGAGAAAGAAAAGACAAGTGGTCCTCTGTAGGCTCTTTTACGACCGACAAAGGGTGATCACAGTCAGTGCTATGGGTTATTAAGTTAGGAAAAACAGTCCCCACGCAGAGGTGGTAGATTGCAAATGAGCAGTCAGAAGGTTCGCAGTTGGGACGCGCCTCGGAGTGGCTGAACACTGCTGCGTTGTGGGGAGAAATTGGACTCCGCTTCCCACAGCCATTATACCGGAGTTACTGGCGCGTTTCTTGCGGGGATTTTTGACGGGCCCGCAACATATATATATATATATATTCGATATCAGTTTGGCTTTGTCAATGTCACAGATGGGCTTGTGCAACCAGTCGTGTACCTCCTCCATTGCCTCGTTTAAGTGACCGAGGGCCTGTTGACAAGTATAGGGAATCCAGACACCCACTAATCGCCAGGCTGATGAATCAAATCAATCGGTGTGACTGCAAGAGGAGGCCAAAATTAAAGTGTGACTCAGGCACTCTTACGAAATCTTGTGTTTAAATACTCTCATGAAACTACTTGATTTTCAGCGTATATGTTTCCTGCAACAATGAACTTCTAACCGCCCTGTCAATCGCTGCTGCTGGAGCTCTGGCTTAGTGCCCAAGGCGTAAGCCGTCAACCACAATGTGTCGGGTTCCAATCTCAGCTCGGGCTAACTCTACCTGACTAGTTCAAATCATAACGAAACCGGTTAATCGTGGAATGCAGTGTTGGGATTGAGCAGATCCAAAACCTTCCATTTTCACGCCTTCGTTTAATCTCGCTACTACCCGGTACCTTTAGCATGGAATACCTGGCGTCTTGGTGTTGTTGACACAGTGCTAGGGCCCCTGTTGGCTGGGTTGCCTAATTAACCAGCTAGACGCTTTGGGATTATCCCGTCTGAAATGTTAGTGTTCTGGGATTTGGTGGGTTTTCACGCGGCGAGTTTTCTTCCCTTAAATGTTTGAGCTTGAAAACAAGTATATTTTGTGCAGGCTGTTGAAAAACATGAGCACGTTGTGTTTCGTACGCGGTGGTTAGAAGGCATCAAGCTTGAGTTTATCACATTGTTCAGAATAGTGCTGTTTTTGTGTGACGCATCAAGCAAAGAGCTCTTGTCCAAACCCTCCTGTTACCATGGTCGGGTGGCAATTCATCCGCATTGGACGCTGAGAGCTAACAAGAATGATCTTCATCCCACTGGCTGTCACAAGACCTGCCTTGAGTGGATCGATGTTGGTACTAATTGAGTTGACCAGCTTTGTTGAAATCTTTTTACTAACCTTAATACTGCTTTCACTAGCACACTTTGTGGATTTACACCTTATTTTAAATGTATTACGTGAAGCGTCATCGAAAAGAGAGCACCTCTTCGGAACTTGGAGTTCTGTTAAGGCTTTCTGTGCTTGTTAGAATGCAGTGCAATCGCACGTTTTTGAGCTGCTGTAGATTCCTGAAAATTACTCCAACGTGAGTCGAGCAAGTGAGATAAAAGAACGAATTATAGACCCTTGTAGAGGAAAAATCCTAAATATCAATCCAATGCTCTTTCTTGCTTTCGCGGTTACATAACCTACTTCGCAAGCTTCAGAATTATGGAATCGGCGATCGCATTATGGGCTGGATAGGCAACTTTCTCCTCCAATGTCATTTGAAGTGAGGATTCGCAGCACCCTATCCGAGCCAATAGAAATCCAGTGCGGCATACCTCAAGGCTCAGTATTAAAGATACGCTGGTTCCTGGTTTTCAGAAATGACTTCGCGAGGACGCTGATTTCAACTTTTACTATTCACAGATGAGCTAAATATATGGCGTGTTACCACTATAATGGGGAACACACAGACATGCAAGGGGATCCGGATAAAGCTTACATATCTTCCATCGAGAACATGCTCCATTTCAACGCCGCCAGGTGCAAAGTTATGAGCATACGCCAGCGGAGTACTCACAACTACCGGTTATTTTCACAATTGCTACAGCGTGTTGCTCATGTGTGTGTGATCTCGGTGTCCTCGCGCAAGATGACTTCGGTTGCTTGGGATGGACTGAAAAGACATCAAAGAAAGCAAAGCAGCACTTCGGCCTCCTTTGTAGGGCGTTCGGAACGTTCGACCCCTCAATCTTTCCGGAAATGCTTGGCTCGCACGTGAGACCGTATGCGGAATACACTACCCAAGCATGTCAAATCTGGTAGAATTACAACCTAGTGGGTAACGAACAACTGACTGACAAGTCCTGTAAGATGTTTAGGGCGAAAACGCATCATCATCATTATACACGTTAGCTAGAGGTGGGAAAACACCTCCGCTATTGTGCCGCAAGGGCGAAATCATCATCATCATCATCATTACACGTTAGCTGGAGGTGGAAAACACCTCAGCTATTGTGCCGCAATACAAAAGACAAGAAAAGGAAAACAATGGCACGCCCGCTGAGTCCCCAGTAACGGATGGACATCGTTCCGGAGAGCTAACAGCTGGCTGCCGTAAAAGAAAGTCATATTATGCCTAACGATTGAGATCGTGATTGGAGGGGGATACTAAACAGGAGGGGGATGGGCAAAGGAAATCACAACACAAACGCCATTGGTGCCGGCTCCTAGCCATATCAGCAAGTGTGTCCAACCAAACGTGTTCATCGTCCTTAGGGCCCCAGCCAGGCAGTCGGGATGCACCAACCGACGCCAACTTCGAAGTGAGGGTTTTCATTTCTCTCGACCAAGTCATCACTTGGCCTCCCCTCCTCCTCTTCCAACCGCACCCACAACGCGCAAACAATGCACGTCGCGGGAGTCGGTGTGCTGGCATGCGCAACACGTGGCCCAGCCATCGGAGCCTGGTGCGTGATATAATGGTGCTGAGCGGTTCACTCGCTCTTCCTGCACCAAATACGCGACGTCGAACACGCTCATTGCTCACGCGGTGTTCCCACCAGACATGAGCTAAGCTGCGAAGGCAGCGATGATCGAATGTGACGAGTCTCTTCATGTCAGTCGACCTGATGGGCCAGGTTTCACAACCATATAAGAGAGTAGAACGGACGGCTGCTTTGTAAACTCTGCCTTTCAGGGCGAGAGTAATGTCGCGTCTGCGCCACAGGTGACGGAGATTGGCAAAAGCACCTCGAGCTTTTGCTATGCGGTTCGTAACCTCATCTTCAATCCCACGGGTGCTAATATAGCTGCCCAGGTACTTGAATTCCTGAACGACTTCTAGCAGATCACCACCAAGCGTTAGCGCAGGGTTGGGTCCCTGCCAATCTTGGAGAAGTACTTTGCATTTCGATGGAGCAAAGCATAGCCCAAAACGATTGACAGCAAGTGCTAATCGGTCCAGTGCTCTTTGGCATGTTTGGAGGCTGTCACAGATTAGGGCAATATCATCCGCATACTCCAAGTCAAGAAGTCGCTCACCAGGAAGTAGCTCCACACCATCTAGGTCGTGTCCAGCGAACGCTGTTTCTATGACTTCATCAATAGCGAAGTTGAATAGGAAAGGTGACAGCGGGCATCCTTGTCTCACGCCGCTGGTGATACTGAAGGGTGGCGAGAGTTTGCCATAAACCCTCACCCTGCCCGAACTATGCGCGTACAGCGCTTTGATAATGTTTACATATTTATCAGGCACACCTTTCCTCAGCAGACAGTCCCAAAGGGCACATCGATCGACCGAATCGAAGGCACCTTTTATGTCAAGAAACACGACGACGGTGGGTCGCCAATAAACATGGCGGTGCTCCAACACTTGACGCAATGTGAAGATGTGGTCGATGCAGCCCCGACCTCGACGAAATCCGGCTTGCTCTTCCCGAATCTGGCTTTCACGAGTGCCAGTCAATCTGTGGAGAATGACAGAGGCAAGCAATTTAGAGGCAATCGAAATCAGACTGATCCCTCTATGATTGCCACATTCCAATCGAGAGCCTCCCTTGAAAATTGGGACAATGACGGAGCGGTTCCAGTCTGTCGGGACTGTCTCCTGCTCCCAAAGTCTTACTAGCAACTCGTGCAGATCATCTACTAGAGCAGGTCCCCCGAATTTGAAGAGGGCTGGGGGAATTCTATCTGCTCCTGAGGACTTATGCAATTTCAACAGCCGGATCTCACGTTCGACCTCCGCGCGTGAGGGCGGATCCGAGGAGACGGCCCAAGGAGAAGGGCGCTCAATGCCCGAAGAAGAAAGCGATAACGCAGGTTTGTTAAATTGCCTTGCAAAGTGTTCGGCCCAATGCTCCAAGCGTTTTGACAAGCTGTGGATCGGCTGCCCACTCTCGTCGCGTATGATCTCGCTAACACCAGGTCTCCTGCTGCCTGTTTCCCGTATCAGACGGAATAACTTACGATGATTACCAACGGCAGCGGCTGTTTCCATCTCAGAGGCACGATGAGACCACCAGGTTTCGCGGTCCTTCTTCAGGCTAGCCCGTAGTCTTGCCCTGAGATTTTTGCGAGCCTCATTGTATTCGCTTCCAGCCGGAATACGTCGGCGAGTATCCATAAGTTCCATAGACTGTGTAGAGACCCAGTGTCCGGTTTGGCAATTTGCTTTACCACATGAAGACACGCCTGCGGACAGTAACGTTTGACGAATATGCAACCAGTGATCTTCAACGGTGTTTAGTGGGCGCTTACCCAGCCCGGATGTCAGCGCACTATGGTATACATTCAGAACATCTGGCTTCGCCAACTGGCTGGTGTCAATCCGTTCACCTCGACGTTGCGGACGTCCACCGAAACGCACCCGGAGGTCGGCACAGACAAGTGCGTGGTCAGAGTCCACGCTCGTGCTCCAAATTGAGCGACAATTCTGGACACAGCCCCTCCAGCGGTAACTGATCGCGATATGATCGATTTGTGTCCATGGTTGGCCCGAGGCTGGTGGCCGCCAAGTCACGGTTCTGCGGGTGCTGTGTCGGAAGTTAGTACTCGCGAGAAAGAGGCGAGCATCTTCACACAGATGTAGCAATCGTTCACCATTATCATTACGCGATCCTACACCATGTTGGCCTCCCAGATGAAGCTCATCAGAGGACAATTGTCCGACTTGGGCGTTTAGATCACCAGCCAACACCACAGTATCAGTGCTTCTTCTGTAACGAAGGAGCTCGTGCAGTTGCTGATAGAAATCATCTTTTACCGAATCAGTGCTACAGTTTGTAGGGGCGTAAGCCGCAATGACAAACAGGCACCGTTTGTCCCCGCGCGACTTCGTAGCACGGAAGGAACCAGCTAATCTAACGGCACACATCCTACTGTTTACTGGGATCCAATCAATCAGGGCAGCTTCAGCCCGAGGACTCAAAACAATGCCGACGCCAGCTTGACCGGCATTTGAAGCTGCATCATCACCAGATAAGCGCAATGAGAATGTGCCGCCAGTGTCGCATGTGGGGGATCTCAGGGTAAGTACGGAGCTCGAATCTTGCAGACGGGTTTCTGATAAACAGCAAATATCGATCGATAGGGTCTCTAGTGTGCGGGCAAGTGCTGCCTGTTGGCCAATCTGCAGCAAAGTGCGCACGTTGAAGCATGCCAGTCTTAGCGAGACGCGAGGACTCCAAAGGGAAACGGATGAACTGACGTTGTCCGCTTGCTTGAACATGGACTTGTCAACTGGATTGGAGCGAGGCCCTGGGATTGTGTGCGATTTGAAATTAGAAGACAAGTGACTACTGAAGAAAGCTGGGGGAGGGCCAAGAATTGGGGGATTGAAAATGGGGGGGGATATAAGTAAAGTTGGAGCGGGACGATAAGGATGAAGAAGCGCAAGAAGGGGTATAAGAAGACGGGAAGGCCTGAGCAGTAGCATCCAAACCCCTATCCACCCTGCTCGATGCAGCAGATAGGGCGCCGTTGATTATCCTCTGCGACGGCCAGAGCATCAAGAAATTGTTGAAGGAAAGTTTCATTGTATTGTATTGCGTGGGCAGAATACTGTCAGGTTGCCCAGGCCTAGACAGGAGAACGATTAGGGTTCTCAACCAAAGCCTTTGGTTCAAAAACCTTACCGCAAGGCAGCGGGTTTTGGCACTGGACTGAGGAGCCCGTTTTATGAAATGAGGAGCCACCCCCATTCCAACCCCCAACCTGGAGGACCAGGAGGCTGAGTTTGTCTGGCCTCTAAC
Organism: Dicrocoelium dendriticum; assembly: GCA_944474145.2. Classification (NCBI taxonomy): domain Eukaryota; kingdom Metazoa; phylum Platyhelminthes; class Trematoda; order Plagiorchiida; family Dicrocoeliidae; genus Dicrocoelium; species Dicrocoelium dendriticum. Next base: position 20,732 of record CALYDF020003846.1, read on the forward strand.
CATTGACCAATCTGGTATGAGTGGCTCTGAAGGTGCAAAAGCACCACCCAGCATAGCTCAATGGATCTCTGAGGCACGCAAACCATCGCACCACGGTAAGGTCCAGCCTCATTGCGATGGGCAAGGGCGAAAACTACAAGCTGAAAGCACAGCATCTCAAACACAATGTGGTTCGCAGTGGCGCAGATGTGAATATTCCTGCTTAGAGTTTAAGGGAGTCTGATTTAGTTCAGTTTGTTCTGTACTGATGCCGTGAATCAGCGGGCACGGGCAGTATCACAGAGTGTAACTGAATCAATGAGCTGTCAAGCCGTCATTTGAATAGTGTTAGAGTGTGGCCAATTATTATGTGCACTGGGATGGAGTTCCATGGCTATGACAAGTGGAGGGAGAAAAAATTTAGTCGAGATTCCAGTCAGCTGTGCTACGTGACCAGCCTAAACTGATGGTTCCTTTAGAGGTCTATTTGATTGTTACAATAAGTGTTGGCAAGTGTGGTGGGTCTGATGAACCGTTATGAGATGATCCCCTAAACACCGATAACGTCCACTGAATACACAAACACTTCTTGCGAATTTACACCGACACCTGTGGGGTCGAATGACCATTATTTTGGGTGACTTTCGGACTTGCTGCTTGTGGCTGGTACACAGATCAACCGCTACTTAACCTCCCCCCCCCCCCCCCCCCCCGATTAGCGACTTGTGGCGCGTCACCTGTTTCTGCTTCGGATGACAGTCAGGTTAACGCGGAAAAAATGTCAGATGATGTGCGCTCACAGCACTGTACTCCATGACCGGTTTTTTATACATTCGCGCTCTCCCAGTTTATAAATAGCGGAACAGAACCGAGCTGAGATCACCGACAATCACCTCTATGACCGGACCACTGAGTCTCGAAAATGCCTTGAGCAATCATTATCGTCTCAATGTGGGTTCTGTCCAAAGTACTTGTTTTGTGAGTAGAATATGATACGCAACCTCAAATTGAGGGAAATGGATGTGCTCCATTCTAATGTGAGTTGCACCGCCTATGGAAATTGCGCGTCATAAGCAAGTCACGCAACAAGCGCTAGGATTAAAAGTTGTCAAAGCGCTTGAAAAAGCCGAACAGCTACTGATGACGTATGGGGCGACCCAGATAATACAAAATGCAACTTGTGAGACGCGAGTTAGAGAGATGATGTGACTATGGACCGTCTGGTAGAGTTTGCTGAATCTTCGGAAAGTCAGCGGTGTAAACGCACTCGGTAAACAGGCCAACTTCGTAGCCAGTCTCACCTTGCCTTGGCGAGGCTGGTGGCCACATTTCTCTAAGCGGAATGGCGGCGTAAGTCAGGTGAACTTGGACCGCCATTGATTCATCAATGAGGTTACACCTTGATTACTTCCGTGCGCAACTTAGGCTTTCCATCAATGGACGAAATAGCTGAATTCAGATCACTCTGTCGAAATGTTGTTCTACTTGCTATTTTAAAGTTTGCCGCAAGTTGTGACCAATAAGGTGGAACTTAAGCCCTCCACTGCGTGAAGACAAGCAGTCGAGAATCAATCACAAACAAAGATGCTAGGGTGCATAAAGGGAAGTTAATTTAGATCGAAATGAACATGGTGGATTGTGTGAAATTCGACCTCTCAAGTTTCCCACTTTTTGCACTAAATACGGAAAGAGCACAGAGGGTGCCACGAGTCTTGTAGGGTAACTGATGTGGAGACTGGTAATTGATAGCATCGAAATAGTTTGCTGAGATTTTGGCAACTGAGGTTACTTAGCAACTGCTTTCGTAGTACAAAGTTGGTGGTAGTCAATTCTGTTATTATATCTGTGTGTGTGCGTGTGGACAATCACATTCTGAATGCACGTTTGTTGAGAATCATAGCCGTAATTTCAGCGTCGCAATCCGTTGCCATGGTAGTATCGCAGCACAACGAGACAGGTGTGTGCTTGCGTGTGTGTGTCAATGACCCCGATTTGCACCAGTTGCTTTTTGAGGATCGCACAAATGGTTCACGAAAGATGAAACGCAACTAGGACCAAAATTTGTCTGTGCTTATCGTTCTTGACACATTTGAAGGGTACTGCTGTGACGCGACAGCCGTTGAACCCCTACAGGTTCGGATGCAGGAGAAAGGCGGTTATCTTCATGAATTACTTTCGCCTCAGATAGCAACTAGGATAACCATGCAAAACGTCACAGTAGTAACAAGATTATAGCTTCGCCTGGGAGAGACATTTCTCATATCCCTAGCTGATCCTTCAAACAGTCCAATGTGGGTTTATGGATGTTAAAGTCTACACATGCGAAGTAACGCTAGCCTGCGAACGCAACAATGGCTCTTAGCCGAACGACGCAAAGACAACAGAACACGTCTAGCTGGCCGCATGAAAATGTGTAATCTGACCAGTACAGCTACAGCGCATCGATCAAGTAACTGAAGCCAACCACTTAAGTGCGCAATGGATAGACACACAGGCGCACACGGTCAATGCTGGTCTGAACGTTGATTGAAGATGGTAACCCATAGGCCACAATGGGCACGCAGAAGGCTGCAGCTCCTAAATCGCACAATAGTTAGACGTCAGTAAAACTCGGCCTCTAGCTTCTCAAGGGTTCATTGGAACCAAAATGCATGCTTGACCAATAAATGCCAGCAGGCAGTAGAGCCATTATCTCCACATATTTCAAGGGCGCAAGAACAACCAACATTTCAGTCGAATAATCTGAATTCAGTATATTTCGTGTATTCTTATCAGCCGCTTACATACAATGGGTGAAGTTTACAAACAGTTGTGAATGCTAGGTTGAATACCAGAAATATTGGTTGTTCTTGCGATGTTGAAATTCTGGAAGGGAAATGGTTGAATGACCATTTTAAAGTAACGTCTCCCAAGTGAAACATTTCCTTCGCTGAATAATCTGGTAGCACTACGTGCTCTCAGTCCTGTAAAGCCACTCATGTCGAAGCAAACAAGGAAATGCACGAGGTTGTCGAAATACCCACGTCGGTTTCTGAGGTCCATAAAGAAAGAAAATTCACCCGTAAATCTGCGAAATTTACGACACCTTATTTACTCTCAAATCGAAGCTTCTATTCACTACTGTACATAAGATCAAGGTGAGATGTGTGGAACGTGTCTTGAGTGGATTAAATCTTGTGTACCATGTGAAGTTCTACAACTTCTCTCTTCACTTACAAGTTAAAACTAGGATGCCAACAAAGCAACAAATTGTGAGTTCCAAATTTTCTGAGTACTTTACTGAGCAGACCCCACTAAACCCAGAGTAGGTACTAAACTTATCCGAAGTCCCGCTAGGTCCTCGCCGACGGAACGATTTGGCTTTCGGTTTCAGTTTCTCGGTGTCAACAAGTAAGTATGATCGAACAGAACTTGAAGCACAGTTTGAACATCTGTACGAGCAGGTTTCTAGTCTGATGCCGTTTGTCGATTCTTGGATGGTTACGTTGTCATGATGAAATCGGGGTTCACTGTGCCGTTTGTATGTCATTATACTGTTGATTGGCGGGAGAGCCTATGGTGCGCTGAAGCTGGTGGTGGCTAGATCCTGACAGATGGTCTACCCGCTGCTGCTACCGCTGTGCCATGGGCTCATGTCCTGGGCGCCGCCTCGTGGCGAGCGCCTGGTGGGAGTTGGGTTACGCCCTTCTCCCTGCTAAGCTCCAGGACACCAATCCGCATGAGTCGGTGAACTGACCATGTGCTAGACCCGCTGCCTTTCGGGTGTTCATTTAATCGAAGGCTTTGGCTGAGGACCCAAGTCATTCTCCTGTCAGGAGTGGGCGCCCTGCCAGTATCCTAGTCCATCCTCTTCGGAGGTTAGGAAGTGGTCGATGGCCCACTTCCCGTAAAACCTAGCCATGGGAGACAACAGGTCTACGGGTTAGAAGCTCACAGCACGATTGGCGTAGAGCACGAGCGCCACGCATTGTCTCTGACGGTGGGAGGGCACCTCCGGGTGTTCAATGGTTTGCTACTGCCCGCCTCAAGACAGGCAGCCCCTGGTCAAATTGGTGCAAACCCGCCAAAAACCCACCTGCGTCTGGCCGTGGTCGCAGGTGCGTACCCTACTACGGTCGCAAAACATATGATAACTGTTCCAGAACCTCAAAGGCTGCGTGTGACGGCCGTCAAGCAGACCCCCATCTGTCTCTGCAATCACATTCCCGAGCTGGATCTGCTCCCCACTGCCTTGTGGGTCAGGCTATTGAGCCAAAGGCTCCGGGTAGAGTCCCTCAAGCAAACCTCCGAAGCACAACGACCATATCGTGTGCGATTGCCCACCAATGCAATCGTAGGCCTGCGCGCAAAGCACTCAGCCTCGGGTGCTGGAACGTGCGCACACTACTGGACCGGAACTCCAGCGAGCGCCCGGAGCGACGCACGGCACTGGTCGCGATGGAACTGGCGCGATACAATATCGATATTGCGGCGCTCAGTGAAACCCGGCTCGCTGAGCAAGGTAAGTTGCATGAAGCAGGTGCTGGCTACACATTCTACTGGGTGGGCAACGCCACCTCAGCACCACATGAACATTGGGTCGGATTTGCAATATCCGATCGCCTCCATGGCCAGCTGGTGGGTGAACCAACGGGCATCAGCGCGCGACTGATGACTGTTCGCCTACGACTCGGAAGAGGTAAGGCTGCTACTTTCATAAGCACGTACGGTCCGACCATGTGTTATTGCTGATGACACGTGTGATCATTTCTAAACTCAGTTATTCTCCGTGATACGGTCTGTGCCGAGGAGCGACCGACTATTTCTGCTGGGTGATTTCAACGCGCGCGTTGGGCGTGATGCATCAGCGTGGGCAGATGTTATCGGTTCGCATGGCAATTATTCAACGAATGCGAA
>CALYDF020003848.1:0-25475 GCA_944474145.2 Dicrocoelium dendriticum
ACTTAACGGTTTACATGTGAACACGGAAAGTTAGGGTGTGTCCTTGAGTGCGTGTGTGCGTGCTTATCTACGTGTGTGTGTAGGGCCAATCAGGATCACGGTCATAGTGAGCGATCATTGGTTGAACACGTAACAGTCCTCCCTGTTTTGGCTGACGTTACAGTCATGGCTGAAAACGTTCGATCGGTTTGCGAATCCGGGTCGATCGGCGTAATTGAGTTTCCCCTGTTGTTCTGTGTTCGTCGTGCTCTGCAGCTTGCTCTGCGATCTCCGAGTGTGACTGACTCACGGCAGGTGTGTCAGTGCTCCTGGGGCGTACATGATCTGAGTGCCGGCGAACAACCCGGCCGTCCGGAAGCTGCAAATCGTTTTGACTTCCTGAAGAATCGAGCACAGTCGCCGGCTGCCAACATTGTTCATGCGGTAACCTGGTGTAAACAGGTTGATGGTCCTGAAATGTAACTTCCGGCTTTGATTCCTCTGAAGACACAAACTTTTTCTGACGCTCCTGTACTTCAACACGCGGGTTCGGGAACAACAAATGAAGCCTCGTTCTCAGATTTCTGCCGAACATCAATTCCGCCGGGGATTTCCCGGTAGCCTCAGTGGGTGTAGAACGGTAGGAGAATAGGAACCGATCCAGTTTTGTTCGCAATGTTCCCGTTCGCTGCTTTAGTAAGCCTTGTTTCACAGTTTGTACTGCACGCTCCGCTAATCCGTTTGATGCTGGGTGATACGGGGCTGATTTAACGTGTTGGATTCCGTTGTTGGCGACAAATTTACCAAATTCGGCACTGGTAAAAGGCGAACCATTGTCTGTACAAATGGTTTCCGGAATGCCAAACGTAGCGAAGGACGAGCGCATTTTAGTGATGGTGGATTCGGCTGTCGCCTGAGTAACTGGATGTACGTCAATCCACTTAGAATGTGCATCAATAAGTAGAAGAAACATGGTCCCGTCGATCGGTCCGAAGTAGTCGGCGTGGATACGCTGCCAGGGCTTGTCGGGCCAACGCCAAGGGTGTATTGGACCTGGCGCCTTGCTCCGCTGATACGCCTGACAAATATCGCAATTCTTCAGTAAGTTCTCTATGTCTGAGTCGATGTTGGGCCACCAGCAGTACCCTCTCGCTAGTGCCTTCATTCTCGCCACACCTGGATGAGCATCATGGAGCTCTTTAAGTATCTGTGAACGCGCCTTGGTGGGAGGGACTAGACGAGAGCCCCAAAAAACACAGCCGTCGAATAGACTCAGTTCGTTCTTCCGAATCATAAACGGTTGTAATTCAACTGTCCCTTCAGGAGGCCAACCCATGTTCAAAAAGCGTTTCACCATTGATAGCACGGGGTCTCGATCCGTCCATTGACGGATTGTTGAACTCCGTATCGGTGTTGTGTCTAGATGTTGCATTAGATTAACCAGTTCAAACGGAGGGTCGTGTTCATGTGCAGTTTCCGTGATCGGCAGACGGCTGAGTGCATCAGCTGTGCAGTTGCTGACGCCGGTAATATAAACAATCTTGTAACTGTAAGCACTCAAGGTTATAGCCCATCTTTGCATCCTCGGTGATGCCATTTGTTGTATACCTTTGGTTTCCCCAAACAAGGATATCAATGGTTTGTGGTCTGTATGAAGCTCGAAAACGTTTCCCCATAAATACTGGTGAAACCTCTTAACTCCGAAGATAACGGCTAGCGCTTCCCTGTCCAGTTGTGAGTAGTTCTTCTCCGCCGTCTGTAAGGTGCGCGATGCATATGCTATGGGACGTAAAGAACCATCGTCCATGCGGTGGCACAGGACAGCCCCGACCCCCCAAGGGGACGCGTCGCACTGAAGTATGAGTGGCTTGTTAGAGTCATAATGGACTAACGTTGGTGGCGAAGCAAGAGCTTGTTTTGCTTTATTGAAGGCATTTTTTTGACGGGAACCCCAACACCACGATGCATTTTTGTGTAACAGCTCATTTAATGGCGATAGAACCGTCGATGCATTAGGCAGGAAACGGCGATAGTGAGATAGCATTCCTAAGAACGAACGGAGTTCATCACAACTCTTTGGCTCTGGGCTTTCTAAAATAGGTTTAACCTTGTCATTTAAAACATGTAAACCGTGTTTATCAAGCCGGTATCCAAGGTAACAAACGGAAGGTGAAAGGAACTCACATTTAGACCTTTTCAATCTGAATCCACTTCGCTCCAAACGCTCGAGCACGACCGCGAGTGTTCGAAGATGCTCTGTATCCGAGCGTCCAGAGATAAGAATATCATCCAGATAAGCACACGCAAAAGGAATGTCCTTCACTAGGTCGTCAATAATTCTCTGAAATATTCCGGGGGCGGAATTAATGCCAAAAGGTAAACGAGTATATTGAAATAGTCCCATGTGCGTGGTGATGGTAGTAAGTTTCCTCGAAGGTTCATCGAGCTCTATCTGCGAGTATGCATGACTCAGATCGAGTTTGGTAAACTTTTCACCACCAGCTAGTGTTGCATACAAGTCATCAATACGTGGCAAGGGGTACCTGACCAGCATGGATGCTTGATTTATGGTTATCTTGTAGTCACCACAAATCCGTACGGAGCCGTCCGGTTTGGTTACTGGCACAATTGGAGTTCCCCAGTCAGAAAAGTGTACAGGAGTAATAATACCTTGAGTCTGTAGGCGGTTTAGTTCCTCTTCAACTTTAGGCCTCATAGCGTATGGTAGTGTGCGCGCCTTAATGAATTTTGGTCGAGCGCCTTCCTTTAGTTTTATCGCAGCCTGAAATTCTTTCAACTTCCCAAGCTCCTCGGAAAAAACAGCTGAATGTTGTTTAAGTAATGTTTCAAGTCCGGAGATCTCGGTGACTAATTTTACCACATTCATTGTATCCGGGAAAGCACGTATCCAGTCTCTTCCAAGCAGATTTGGACGATCCCCGGGGATCACATATACAGGAAGTGTGCGTATTTTGTCGCCATACTGTGCCTTCACGAAGCATTTACCAAGGACACGTATAGGTTCACCGGTGTATGTGCGAAGAACAGAATTGCAAGCGGATAAGTTCGGGAGCGTTTTTACAGCGTTTTCCCGGATTATCGTCACGGATGCTCCTGTATCGATTTCCATCTGTACCTTTTGTCCTTCAATGTAAAGCTCTAGAGTGTATGGCGCCGGCTGCATGCTAGAAACGGAATTAAGCCAAATGGAATGTAATTCAGGGTCGCTACCATCAGACTCGTCCACAGTTTTGATGGGGTTTGCTCCTCGATAAGCCCCACCTGAACGTCGCTTGACCGATCTACACACTCGCGCCAGGTGGCCCACCTTCCCGCAGCTTCGACATACTGTCTTCTGATGCCGGCAGTCGGATGGACAACTGTGCTGCTCACCACAACGATAGCACACAAACAAATTGACGCCAGTGGGTGGCTTTGGTTTTGGTGTAGTGTTAATCAATCGCAGCTCATCTGACGAGTCCTTCAGCGTAAATGTTGCGAGTTGTTGTGTAAGGTGTTCCCTCTGCCGGGCAATCGAGCAGGCCGTCTCCCAGGTCAGTGAACAATCATCTTGTGAAAGGAGCTTCTCCCGCGTGCTCTGGTCTGAGATTCCGGCTATCAAACATTGGAGTAACATGGTCTCTTCAAATCTCGTTGGATCGACTTCATTGTATTTACAATCAGGTGCTGCTTGTAGTACACGAGCGATGAACTCGTTCACACTCTCATCTGGTTTCTGGCAGAGTTTCGAGAAGTAGTATCTAGCCGTAAAAACATTCTGACGAGCACCCCAAAGAGCACTGAAGGTTTCCAAAGCGCCGGTTATCGTAGAAGAGATTTGATCAATACGAAGTGCATCGAAATACCTTTGACCCTCATCTCCAAGAAACTGTCTCAAGAGCTTCACTTTGTTTTTCTCAGTAAGAGATACTGCTGGATTCAAGATTGGAAGCAATTCCAAGTAATCCGTAAAGGTTTTCCGCCATCTATGCCACGAGTCCAGGGAAGGTTTGTCGGTAGAGCACGACCAGAAGACCGGTGGAGTATTTGTCATGGACATGTTGACCTCCGTCGCCAGATATCACAGCTGGACTCTAACCGCAAGTACGTATTTCAACTAGTAGCGAATAAGCAAGAAGACGCGTCAGTCTGGCGCACAGTATACTGAACACGTAAAAAACGGTTTAATGTGATAACACGGACCGTGTAGGGTGTGTCCTGAGTGCATTGTGTGCGCTGTTATCTACGTGGTGTGTGTGTTAGGGCCTATCAGCTCCACGGTCATTGTGAGCGTATAATTGGTAAAAACACGTATAACAGAGGACCCACTCCATCCTGAATAGTGCTGGTGGGAGGGAATCCGGGGCCGGCGTCACGGAAACGATCGAGGGCTGTGGATTTGCTCGTCTTCGGACTCTCGGTCTCCGACGGTGGCTATAAACTAACCGTCCATGGCTCGTCCTGCATCACCTAAGTAGGAAGAGGTCCGCGAGCAGGGGGCCAGTTGAACTGATCTTGAAAGCGTCCCGTTCAACGAGACATACGGCGCTCCTTATTGTGTATCAGTGCACCCGCGCTGTCTCTGATTGTCTCACTGACGCCTGGTTCCCTGGGACCAGTGGTGCGGATCAGTTGGAACAGCTTGCGGTAATTGCCTACTGCTCCTGCTTCCTCCATTTCTTGAGCCCGACTGGTCCACCATGCTTCTTTGTCAGCACGTAGGCTCCGCTTTAGTTCGCGCCTAATAGCCCGTCTGGTGACATTGTGCTCAGACCCAGCTGGGAGGTTTCTTCTGGATTCCAACATGTTCACCGACCTCTCGGATATCCAGTGACTGGTGCGGTGACCATTGATAGTGCCACAAGCAGATGCTCCTGCGTCATGCATGACGGCCGAGATCCTACTCCACTGAAGCCGTGTGATAAGAACACAGCGAAAGTTCGGTATGCAGTGCGTCTTGATAAGCTTGCCTGACCGAGGACTGAAACAATTTCTCAGTAGGCACTAGAAGAAGACGCCTGGTGAGCCTCGCGGTAAAGTTCATGGAGAAACGACAGCGTACTTGGGCATGATCAGAGTCGACGTAGGTATCCCAGTACGAGCGGTAATTGAGGATGGAACCAGGCCACTTGTAACTTATGGCAAGGTGGTCAATTTGGGTCCATCGCTGGCCAGCTACAGGAGGACGCCAAGTAGCACTTCGGCGCCCACTGTGTCTAAATGCGGTGCTACTAAAAATAAGTAGTGCTCCGCACACAGTTGCACCAGACGCTTGCAGTTGTCAGTCCGCTCGGAGTAAAGCCCATAGTTATCACCCAGCTAACTTTCTGAAGAGCTAATACGCCCTACGTGTGCGAATGACATTCTTTCATCGCGTGCGTATGTTTCGGCCGCATTAACAGCTTTAAAGGACTGAGACACCTGACGTTGTGCTGTCTTTGGTTTTATATCTGCATTTTATGTTTTACCGAGCAACCATAATTGTGACTTTACGCAGAAAGACACCTATCGTGTCTACTATACTTTTGATGGAGTTGACAGATTGTTATCTTTTTCTCCTACTACACTGATACCGATTCTAACACCAAATTTTGCTGAGCTCAAACTATCGCATCTTTCGAGAAACCAGTGACTACATGTCACATTGCGCTCCGCAAGCCGAGTCTGACACCGGTTCTGAGCAATTAAGCTTACAGCATCGCATCCGAATCAGCTGGCGATAGAATCCATGACGACTTAAAACAGACTACTTTAGCCATTACAAGGGGAGGAGGCAAGAGGTTAAAAGAAAGTAAGACGTAGACCGGTTTGTAGAAGACTACTAAGCAAGGAGCGAGGTTTGATCGGACCTTAGAGGACGTGATTTCATTCGTACGGATTTTGACTTACCAAGCGTAGGAATCCATGGGGCATCAACATTGTCAGGGATGAAGCACAGTTCCCTTGAAATACAGCAGCAATTCCAATGAGTTGGGAAAAGTTCTATAGCAAAAACAACAAGTGAGCTGGGAAATCGAGTAGGACGAGAAGTCCGTATGACCGAGACACCGGGTTATTGAGGGATTGCGATATCTCCAGACGGTGAATAAGCTTTGCGATACTTATCAAACAAAACGAAATTGATCAGAAGTAAGCAGGTAAGAATCAACCCAAATAGTACTGAACTGATGTAAAATCCATGAGATCCGAATTCGTTTGGAGTGGCGCGGCGAGCCAATGCTTTAGGTTCCCGATCGGGAAACAACAGGCAGGTAACCGGAAAACGCGCAGCGAGAAGACCGTGGATGATGGATTCCGAGTAAGCATGGAAGTGCGAACCATTTTGAATCACAAGAGAACTGACAGACAAATTTTCCGATCAGTGTTATTCAAACACTGTTTACAGGCCACGTTACCCAGAAGTTAAGTGAAACCGTTGACTTTTGATTACTCACAGCCATACTGACGCGTTACAGCCAATCGGCTGTAAAATATTATGCTCAGTGTTATTCAACACTAGTTCCACGTAAAGCTTCCGAGCGACAAACAATATGCTTATGCGACACCATTTTCCAAGCCGAATTGAGACAGCAAGCGGGTTAACGATGTCAGTAACCGCAGCAAACAAGCAACCCAGAACCTCACCTAGACACCTCCACGCGCATTGGTTGAAACGCCATATAAGACCTTGAAAGCGACGCTGTGATTGGGGCAGAAACTACGAGGTTGTTCCGTGTCTAGAAATTTCACCTAGGCCACAAGGTCACCAAGGATCGTTATATATTTGAGGCCTCTGCTCCTCGCCTCAGCTTCTGCCGTTGTTTGCTTTTTGTGCTTCACAATGGTTGCAGTTGGTATTGACCTTGGTACTACCTACTCGTGCGTTGGCGTCTTCCAACATGGGAAGGTGGAGATAATCGCGAATGATCAAGGCAATCGGACGACACCCAGCTACGTTGCTTTCACGGATACCGAGCGATTGATTGGCGATGCGGCGAAGAACCAGGTGGCGATGAACCCGCAGAATACAGTGTTTGACGCCAAACGACTGATCGGGCGTCGCTTCAATGATCCTTCTGTGAAGGCTGATCGCAAGCACTGGTCGTTCGATGTGATCGCAGACGGCGATAAACCGAAGGTACGTGTGGAATTTAAAGGCGAGACGAAGACGTTTTCCGCAGAGGAGATATCATCAATGGTGTTGACGAAGATGAAGGAGATCGCGGAGGCGTATCTGGGTAGGACAGTAAAAGATGCAGTGATCACGGTGCCTGCTTACTTCAACGACAGTCAGCGTCAGGCGACTAAGGATGCGGGTATGATAGCTGGTCTGAATGTGTTGCGTATCATCAACGAGCCGACGGCTGCTGCGATCGCGTACGGGCTGGACAAGAAAGTTGGTGCTGAGCGCCACGTGCTAATTTTCGATCTCGGCGGCGGTACATTCGATGTGTCGGTGTTGACGATCGAGGATGGTGTGTTTGAGGTGAAGTCGACAGCTGGTGACACTCATTTGGGTGGCGAGGACTTCGACAACCGGATGGTTAGTCACTTCATATCCGAGTTCAAACGGAAGCATAAGAAGGATATTAGTGACAACAAGCGTGCAGTGCGTCGGTTACGCACGGCGTGTGAACGTGCGAAGCGTACGTTGAGTTCGAGCGCTCAGGCGAATTTGGAGATCGACTCGTTGTATGAGGGTATTGACTTCTACACGACGATCACGCGTGCGCGTTTTGAGGAGCTGAATGCGGATTTGTTCCGTGGTACACTCGACCCAGTGGAGAAGGCGCTGCGTGACGCGAAGATGGACAAGAACCAGATTCACGACATCGTGTTGGTGGGTGGTTCGACGCGTATCCCGAAAGTGCAGAAGCTGTTGCAAGATTTCTTCAACGGTAAGGAGTTGAACAAGTCGATCAATCCGGATGAGGCGGTGGCCTACGGTGCTGCTGTGCAGGCTGCAATTTTGACGGGTGACAAGTCTGAGGTAGTGCAGGATCTGCTGTTGCTGGATGTGGCTCCGTTGTCGCTGGGTCTGGAAACGGCAGGTGGTGTGATGACGGCGTTGATCAAGCGGAACACGACGATTCCGACGAAGCAGACGCAGACGTTTACCACGTATTCGGACAACCAACCTGGTGTGCTGATTCAGGTGTACGAGGGTGAGCGAGCTATGACGCGAGACAACAACTTGCTTGGGAAGTTCGAGCTGTCGGGTATTCCGCCTGCGCCGCGTGGTGTGCCGCAGATAGAGGTGACGTTTGACATCGATGCGAATGGGATTCTGAATGTGTCGGCGGTGGAGAAGACGACAGGGAAGCAGAACAAGATAACGATCACGAACGACAAGGGACGTCTGTCGAAGGATGAGATTGACCGTATGGTTGCGGAGGCAGAGAAGTATAAGGCGGAGGATGCGCATCAGCGTGATCGTGTTGCAGCGAAGAATGCGTTGGAGAGCTATGCTTATTCGATGAAGCAGTCGGCGGAAGACGAGAAGTTGAAAGATAAGATACCGGAGTCTGACCGCAAACTGCTGACAGAGAAGTGTTCTGAAGTGCTGACTTGGTTGGAGACGAATCAGACGGCGGAGAAAGATGAGTATGAGCATAGGCAGAAAGAGTTGGAGAAGTTGTGTACTCCGATCATCACGAAGATGTATCAGGCTGGTGGTGGTCCTGAGGGAATGGGTGGCATGCCTGGTGGTTTTCCTGGCGCTGGCGGCTTTCCTGGAGCTGGTGGCGCCGCGGCTGGTGGTGGTGGACGAGGTCCAACGATTGAGGAGGTTGATTAATTTTATGTTTTACCACGTATTGTTTCCTTTGGGTTCATTCTTTATTCGGTGTGTAATAGATTCTCCTATCTCTTGCTTGCCGTTGTTTTCGGTTTGCACGGGCTCAGGGTTGTCTGTCACCGAGTCGCGTTGGTTATGATCTTTGTGACGGGGTGGCTTGTCTCTCCTGTTCTTGCGAGGATGTAGGTTAAATGCGTGTTGTTTCTGATCCAGATTTCGATGTCGTTTATCGTGAAGCGGTGTTTGTCCTTGTATCCTCGACATTTCTGTTTGGACTTTCGCCCTGCATGTTGGTGTAGGGTCTTTGCATTGTCGTGATTTGTTCCGTTTAACAATTCTCGTCCTACTAGTCTTGTCCTTGCGTCCTGTGTTGGCACGTGTATCTTGTACACCTAGTGGTACCGCGTGTCCGTGACAACAGTCCGCTTCCTGATAGGCTTACTCTCATAGGCTCCACCTTTTTGAGGCCATAGCACAAGAGGTTTTCGGGCAATTGAGTTCCTGTTTTGACCAATCTTCGCATCGTTTTCGGTGATTAAACCTTTGCGTAACCTGAAACTTGTACAGCCAATTAGGCAGCATACTGCTCTGGTCGGGGCTAACACGTTTATCTACGCGTTTGCTAATGGAGAGGCTATGGCAAGTGAGTACCAGGCACCGGGTACTGTACGGTATAAATCAAAGTGCTTGGTTCCTATGGTTTTATTTGTATCTGTGGCTTAGCACCTTGTTACGATGAAAGATGAGCTGCGTGGTTTTACCTGAATATCGTGTCGCTCACCACTGTTAACATAAGATGGTCAACTGATTGTTCTCCGTACTCTTCCGAATTGAAATCGGTGTGTGGAATAAAAGGTATTAGACACCGCTAACAGCTGTACCGAATGCTGTCTGAGAGGACAGGATGATGCTGCAACGTATAACAATTGGGGTTTTGTATAGCTGGCTACGATTATGGTTAGGTACTGCGAGTTTATCTGTCCGATTTCTAACCTATATCGGAGTGAATCGACTTGTGGGTTACCGGGGCTTTAAAGTATGCGAAAGGGGCTACTTAGTGGGATAAACTGTGCCTATCGTTGTCTATCACATTGCTTCACTATTATCCCCTTCGGTTAGCTCCTGCACAATACATGTTTCCTGCCTTGGAAGACGGTGTTTTTGAGCAGCGGAGGATTCTTCGTTATCATGTGCTGCAGGGTCGAAATCGATAGGAATCTTTAGCAGATCGAGTTACAGGAAAACTTGCATTTAACCTTGGAACGTAGTATTTCGTAGGAAATAAGCTGGAGCTTTACATGACCCATAAGGTGTAAAGAAATAGGGTCGGGTCCTATGGAAACGCCTAGTAACCTTATAGCGGGTTTGATTCGCCTATTAGCCGTATCTTCATCGGGCCTATGTAGCATTCGAAGAGAATGTGCGCCGGCTCGAAGCGCCACACCCCACCACGCCCTCTGATACAACTAGGGAAAGAGGAATAGTAGCACAAATGAAAATAGTCTCCATCAGCATGTAAGTTGGGAGTATAGGAACAAGTTGTCGTGCCTTGTGAGAAGCGGCAGAGAGATGACTGGGGCTAGTCTGGGTTATGGTATTCCAAACTTCAGCTAGTTGTCTCAGGCGAGATCACATTGCAGGTCGGCAAGATGACGGTCCAGGCGAGTCTTGGAATCATCCACAGAAGATGCCGAGATTACGTCGACGTACAGGGCGTTCCACGATCGGCAGACTGGCAGAGCGAAGAAATGTCTCCTGCATTTCACCTGGCTGTGCTGATATGTGAACCGGAGTGGGTGACCACGACGATGGGAGCATGAGTGGTGCAGTTTCATTAACTGGCAGCAGAAGTGTTCAGGGTTGGATAGAATTGCAGATAGAAGGATCAAGTCGTCCCGAAGCCGTCGGTATTTCATGGAGAAGAGACCAAGGCGACGGAGCCGTTGTGGATAATCCAAGTGTCTGAGACCCCGTACTAATTTTGTCGCCCGACGTGGGGCTTCAAGCATACGCTGGTCTTTGAGTAACCAGGGTTTCCAAACCTGAATAGCAAACACCAAGTGAGGACGTAGGAAGATGTTTAAGAGTAGGCGGAAGTTCCGCGGGTCGATTTGGCTGAAGGCACCTTTTAACAGTCCCAGCATGCGGTTAGTAGTACATTGGAGAAGCGGAAGGGCGGATGGAAAAGACGCGACATTTCGAAGAGTTAAACGGGAGCGTGTTTTCCGGTGACCACTGATGTAGACGGTTGAGGTCTCTCTCAAGTGCGCGGTTATCGTCTGGAGCATCGATCGTGCGCCACAGCTTCGCTTCGTCGAGGTAGAGCAGCATCGAGGACTGGACTTGTGTTGTGATACCATTGATGAAGGATAGGAAGAATTCCGGTCCAAGAACGGACCCCTGTGGAACTCCGCTTGTCACAGGGATACGAGAGGACAGCACTCCGTCGACGCGTACATGAACGGTACGGTGATGGAGGTAGTTCCGGATTCAGCGTATTAGGTCCCCGGATATACCTTAGAACAACAGCTTATGCATTAGGATAGCATGGTCGACTTTGTCGAAAACCTTAGAGAAATCTTAGAAGATTACTTTCGATTCCAGGCCGGTGTCAGTCGCAGTCGTCCAACTATCCCGTGCGAGTAGCGGGTTACTCAGACATGACCGTTGCCATCGGAAGCCGTGCTGTCAGTCGGAAATCAGTTCCTGAGCCTCAAGGTGGTCCACTAAAGCATCTACGATGATCGATTCCATCACTTTGGAAATCGTAGAGAGGATGGTTATCGGTCGTTAGTTGATACGCTTGCTGCTTTTGTAGATTGGCGTAATTGTACCGCATTTCCAGTCGTTGGAGATTTCACCGTGCGAGACGAAATGAGTGAACAGCTCCGTTAGAGTTACAGCGCCGGTTCGCAGGAGCCTTGGAGGGAAACTGTCTGCGCCTCGGGAGGCTGTTACCTGCAGGGATTTAAGCTGCGCAAGCACCCTCCGAATTGAACTGAACAGTGGTCATGGACGTTGAATCTGAGAATTGAGAATCTTTGGATGATAAAGAGCAGAAGGAATATCCTTTGTCAGCTACTTCACTTCCCGATCATTGCGGAGTTGGCGTGGGTCATTGCGGTACAAGGTTCCGCAGAGGACCAGTGTAGCTGTCTTAGAGGCAGCAGAATCCCAGCGCACTCAGGTGAGAATCCAACAGTTGTTTGAAACGTCCCTCTGTCTCAGCATCAACAATAAGCTCCGGCAACCGGTTCCAGTCATTCACTACGCGAGTTGATAAGCCTAGATTGAGCCGCACACGGAGATTCCCCGGTTTGAACAGTTTCAAGCGGTGGCCTCGTGTCGAACTCCCAGTGTTGAGTTGAAAGAAGTCCTGTAACTCGCAACCCAGTTCTCCTCTGAGAATACGTCGAGTGAATAGCAAATCTCCGCGGTGACGGCGGTAACCTAGAGAGAACAACTTCAGTCGTTGAAGTCGGAGTGGATACGACAGGTCTCTCAACTCAGGTACGGATTTGGATCCACGCCGTTGAACCTTCTCTATCATATTACATTCGGATTGGGTGAGAGGATAGGCAGCGGATAGCCCGTATCCGAGAATCGGGTATGTATGTGAGCCAAAGAGGAGTCGGAAAAGCCCCTGTAGGCCGTGTCTACCCTCTTCTGGGTGTCTTGAATAGATTTGAGGTCTGATGACACTATCAGTCCAAGATCCCTCTCTTGGGTTGTGCTTCTGAGCAAGGAACCACCAAACTGGTAAGTTCCAGATGGGTTAGATGAGCCAACGGGGAGAACAGTGCATTTATCACGATTTACGGGCAACTGCCGCTTAATCGAGCGTAGACTGTAATCTGTCCGTGTCTTGAAGGCTAGATACTTCCATCCACAGCTTTAGGTTGTCAGCGTAGATTAGGCATTCCGTCTGAAGTGTAGACGGTAAGTCGTTGGTGAAGATATTGAAAAGTACGGGACCGAGGACAGCCCTTCGGGACCCCACTCGTTATGAGAACAGGAGCAGAAAACGTGTCATTCACATTCACTTGAATGGAACGGTCGTTTAGGAAGTCGGCGATCCAAGACAGGAGGTTCCCAGAAATACCGATTGCTTGGAGTTTAAACAGAAGCCGTTCATGCGGGATTTTGTCAAAAGCTTTGCTGAAATCAACAAATACAACGTCCAAGCGTTTGCCGGAGTCTAGCGACCTTGCCCCGGTCTCCTTAGCAACGAGCAAGTTCGAGGTACAGGAGCGTGCTTTGCGGAACACATGCTGGGTATAAGAAATGACATTCTGTCCCACAAGATGAAAATGAACAGCCTGTTTTGGGATCCGTTCCATAACTTTACACACTATTGACCTCAAACAGATTGGACGATAATTGGTCGGATCATGTCGACTTCCTCCTTTGTAGATGGGTTTGACGATACCCACTTTCCAAGCTGACGTAAGACGGCCAATTTCTAGTGAGCGACAAAAGACTTGGCATATGGGTGGAGCTATGTAATCCGTCACAGTCCTGAGGAACAAAGGATGCAATCCATCAGGGCCGGGTGAGCTTGTACGGATCTAACTCAAAAGAAGTTTCATCACAGAATTAGTGCTAATATTTACTTGGACCAACGAAGATGGAAAGGTGGATACTGCTCTGGCACTAAATTTTGTTTCGCATAAACAAGCGTATTGCTTAGCCAAGTGACTAGCGTTTGTGAGTCCGGGATCGTGCGCCACCAGCACCGGTTCTGGTAAGGCGGAAGTGGACCGCCGGCTCACCACCCGAAAATCCACCAATCGGGCTTTAAGATTTCTCACAGCTTCCCGCAATTTCAGCCTATCTGCCAAAGGGAGGTCTGGGTGCACAATGACGCCAGTGCCCTTGAGCTTAAAAGCGAAACGCAGAAGTGCTTGGTGCTCCTCCGGAGTGGACAGAACAACTGTTAACCAGCGAGGGCGAGACTTGTCAGCTTGCAGGTTACCGAGTCTGGTTAGTTTGCGCACATTCTCGGGGAAGCCGGGCGGCAGTAGTTTGGCAACGCATATTCTAAACCACTGATGGTCAACTAGCATGCGGTCTTTTGTGAGAACAGCAGACGACCCAGTGACGTTGCTGTAAATAACACTGCACTCGGTATACGAGTCTCTGCGACGCGGAGTATTTACCAAACGCACGGTGGACGTCGGTGCTTTCAGTTTAGCGTCTGTCGACTCTAACGTCGTAGATGTTTCCAGGTGTAACGATTCCGTGGTAATAGAATATTAGGGGAGTGGGGATAGGGCACCCGAAGGACTCTCACGTCTCCGTTGGGTTTTGCCACTTTTTAAACCGCTTTCGCTTTCTTTTGACAAGGGCAGAAATCTGCTGCTCTCCTTCGCTAACAGCTGAGTCAAACACGCTATCTGAGGGTTAGTTATAGCGTGATGATCGTCCGCTATATGTCCATTACGCTAGACTAGATGGCCAAACAAAAGGGCCTACGCTATCACTCTTACCACCGCAGGCTGAAGTTGCTGGGAATTTTCAACGGACGCTATCGAAGGCTGCGCGGCGATCTCATACTAGCTTATCAGATATCGAGTGACCCCAACCACGTATGCCGCCATTTGCTGAAACTTAGCCACAACACGTATCTCAGGGGTAACTGCCTAAAATTGAAGGAACAACATAGCCGTCTAGAGTGTCGACGAAATTACTTTTCCCTTCGAGTTTGCCAATCCTGGAACGCACTCCCAGACTCAGTTGTATTCTCCCCCACCTTGGACATTTTCAAAAAACGACTAGATGTTACTCTTAGCTCCCAGCATTTTGTTACCTAAACTCAATTGTGGATTAGGCCAAGCATGCTTTTCAACAGGATTTATGTATCAAATGGACCCAAGTGATCGACCATATTTTACTTTTCTCACGCCTTATATCAACGATCACCGCACCCCAGTGTATTTCTGAACGTTTGCGCTCGATTTTATTTTAATTTACACTGATGTACTTTATCAAAATATTCATCTCAGCAGATGTTTGGTAGATGACCCAGATATATTTTGATTTCATCGTATATTCACCCCAACCATCCTACGGGACGTGTCAAGCACTTGCTTTTATCCCGTGATAAATCATTGTTCATTTTGGTAACGCAGAGAAAGTATTCTCCGGAAAGTTGTGGTATTTGGAGTGTTTGACATACAATCTCGGTTTGTTACACCGCGCCCATGACAGACGGATCAATTGCCTACCCAGAGGTGTTAAATACAGAGAAGCGAGAAGGGGCGTGAAAAACAACGGTATTCGGAACTGAAACGTGTCGTTGATGAGCAGAAAACAGTCACGAAATGCAACTGACGGACCTCACGTGGTGAGTGTCAAACTGGTTTATTTCAAAGGACATAACTAAGCGGCTTATGATCGAGGAGGCTAATGAAGGATGTGTCGGAAATGTCGAACAGTAGATTAGACAGCCAGCAGTTCGCGGATGGACTTGCTGTACTTGATATGGGCTGATCGTAAGCTTCTTGTGTATGAAGTGAGGTTTCTAGCATTTTTGGTGAAATACTTAGGACGCCTCGGATAGCGGTGTCCGATGCATCCACAGCAACGCTAAGCAAAGCCATCGGATCAAAGTGGTTAAGCATAAGTATCGGTCAAGGCCTCTTTACTGGCTAACTCCACCTTGCTCCTTTACGTTTACGGAATTTATCAGTCAGTGAGCTTAACAGCTCTGAAGAGTGTGGAAGAAAGCGTTGTCAGTAGTCGATCATACGGTTGAAACGGTGACTAGTGGCAAACGTAGCCGGGACTGGAATGACTCTATTCTCTATCGCCCCTATGTCACGTTCACCGAAATCGTTTCCGAGAAATCGGACGAATGACTCATGAAATATGCATTTTTGAGCACTATAGTGCTGTTAGAAACTCACCTATCGAGAAGGAATTTCAGGTGTTCTGCGTGCTTTTTCTCAGAAGCACCTGTCACTAGAATATCGTTACTGTAAGGATAGACGAAATCTACACCTCTAGTGACTGAAGCTATAAATTGTTGGAAAGTCCGAGTTTCGCTGTGAAAACCAAAAGGTATGCGTAAAATTTCGAAGCGTTCCACTGTTGTGATAATAGCAGTTTTCAGTGTCTTTCTCGGCCATTGGGATCTGGTGGTATGCGCGAAGCAGATGAATTTTTTGAGAACACAAGGGTGCCACAGGTGCTAGCCGTGATGCCCTGAATGTGAGGGATGGAGTAGCGATCGGGATCGGTTACGTTGTTATGCGCCTGCTAATCACCACACGGACATGGATGGTCTCCCGACCTTTTGACACCATGTGAAGCGGTGACGCCCACTGGCTTTTGGACGGGGAACGATGTCTAGGCGACCATTTCTCTAAATCGAAAGCAATCACTAGTGGAGTGATTCAGGGGAGTGTTCTTGGTCCACTTCTTTTTCTAATTTATATTAACGATATATTCCAGAGCATAATAAATGGTGTTGCACTTATCTTTGCTGATGACATTAAAGTTGTCTACTCACAACCACATGCAAATACTCAGGAAGCCGTACGTCTCATTCAGGATGACCTATCCGCCCTTGACTCATGGTGCCAACTGTGGCAGATGTCATTTGCCGTGCACAAATGTAATATTTTGTCGTACAGATGCCAAGTACCGCCAGACAGTTTATTACTACAAGGTACCTATATCTCGCAATGCAGG
This sequence comes from Dicrocoelium dendriticum, assembly GCA_944474145.2. Lineage (NCBI taxonomy): Eukaryota > Metazoa > Platyhelminthes > Trematoda > Plagiorchiida > Dicrocoeliidae > Dicrocoelium > Dicrocoelium dendriticum. Next base: position 16,451 of record CALYDF020003848.1, read on the forward strand.
ACAATTCGCGACTTGGGTGTGCGATATTCAGTTACGTTTAACTTTTCTAAACACTGTGACTTCCAAGTTTCGAAAGCCATGAAGACCATCGGTTATATCGGTTATTTTACCTCACGGAATCTCACATATCGCTTTACAAAACGTATGCATTGCTGTGTATGGAATATTGTTCAATCGTACAGTCTAATCTACGGAAATCTGACCAGCACGCTCTTGAGAGTGTCCAGAGACGATTCACGAAAAAGCTATGTAGATATTCCTCAAAGTTGACATACAGGGAGCGATGTGTTAAACTTGGATTTGACCCAGTTTGGCTTCGGATAATGAAGCTGAACCTATGTTCTCTTTACAGAATCATAAATCGTCAAATTCGCAGTCTTGAAAACGGTGTTCACATAGCTGTAAACAGCAGATACCCAATACGTAACAAAGAGATAAAGGTCATGATTCCAAAATTTACTGCGAGAATAAGAGAACGTTTCTTTCTAACCCAATACTCAAAGATTTGGAACAAACTTCCAAGTGATATCAGAACATGCTATACATTTTGCAATTTTACGCTGGCTATTAGTAAGCATTTAACCGTCCAAAACGTGATTAAGATGTTCGGGACATCACAGTCCCTAGATAACGCATTCGAAAACGGTATCCAAGGTGTTTGAATACATTTCCGAAACACACATAACATTTCGGACAACATCCCCTTTCATTACATTTTTTGCTCTCGGCCCAAATATCTGTCATGTGATTGTGAAGAATCCTGATTCAATGGCAGGGAAAAATAGCAGAACGATTCTGATTACTCTGTGTAACCTAATTTGCAATTGCGTCCATGTTTATCTCTGAAAATGTATTGCTGAAAGGTCATGGAAAAGTTGTACCATTATTTGATCTGTTCCTTCTAGGGAACAGCTTCTCGCATCGTCGAGGAATATGCAATTTATTTATTTATTTAGCTTAAGCATATGCTCCAATACCAAGTAAGCACTTTTCAGCTTGTCGGAGATTATTCGCCTGGATTTCGCGGATTCAATGGTTCTTTGATAATGATATGATGGTTCACAGCATCAGTTGCGGATGGCAATCGGACTGTGGCACGGATGATTAGCAGGAACTTGTTGAGAAGCATCTCACCAAGAGCTAAAATCGATTGGTTCGCTTACTTAAGACTGATTGACGCAATGTTGCTTAAAGTGCTTATAACTGCCGGGATGGTACGCTTATCAACCAGACGGCGATACAGCAGGTCGAGGAGGTCAAGGCCAAGAATTGGTGCCCAAACATCGGCAAAGAGGAAAATCCATTTAAAATAAAGTCGTAGGCTTAAATTAAGCGTGCGCGAGCGTTGACCTTACACGTGAATGATGATTCCGTTTGTTTCGCGCAATGAACTAACCGCCTTCTCATTCGGATCTCCTTTATCGCCATATGAACGTTAATTTCGGCATCAGTGTCAACCAAGTGGCGAACATCTTTTTCTCGATTGCTGATGAAGAAAACGCGACTGTGGAGACCAGCAACCTCCGTCGTCCCTATGTGCTGGCCGACCAGTTTCCTTGTGACTTGCGGGAGAGAGAACATTTTTGACGACAGGGTCCGGCGTTCTCACCAACTTGTCTGTGATACCAGCAATAAGTAGTTGTCTCAGACAGGGACCTCGAATGACATTTGGAATGTGACAAACGTAATCGATTTCTGGAACAGTACTTTCCAGCAGTCACTGAAGTGTCTATTTCGTCGAAACCTTTATTTAGCCTGACGATAGCTGGTGCTACTTGAGTCATGTCGTGTTCCGGGGTTGGCTGAGTGTGTGCGGTTCGATAGACTCAGCTTCACCATAAGAACTTAGGTGCGCATGAGTAGCAACGGTTTCTCTTTTGCAATCCCTGTTGGAGTACAGAGGCAACGCACCTACCACATATCTGCTTATTCTCACTACAACAATTTAACATGCGCTGGCAACCAACAGAACAAGCATCAGATGTTCATGCACTAGCTAACTGCGTGTGATCTGATACTATGCACGTGCTCGGCTAGACACAGCTCACACATTTTGGCTTTAAGGACACTTCAGTTACTGACCTTGAGCCATGTCAAATTATCGTGCTCGTCTGGCGAGCGAACTACAGAATCAGCTGATCAGCGCCTCTCCAGTCTGGTAAATCAGCCTGGAAATTGGACAGCGGTGATTTGCGACGCATTGAAACCGACTGTTAAACTAATAATCGTACCTCAGAGTAGTTCTACACGGCCTACCATTGAATCACGTTAGTAAAGTCCTTGCTCATGTAGTTGGCAACAGTTGTTAAGATGAGAGTAACTCCAATACCCCGTGTCTGTCTAAGTCTATATATCTAGCCTAGTTCTAACCCCTGAAAAATATCACTTCCATCATAGTGACATGATGTTTCGGAAGCCTCAGTCATGCAGATAACTCTGAGCAGAGAACAGATCTTCGACATCATCAGATCGACCAAACAGGAGGAAGAACAGATGAACAATGAACAATGATTTACCACGGGATAAAAGCAAGTGCTTGACACGTCCCGTAGGATGGTTGAGGTGAATACGATGAAATCAAAATATATGTGGCTCATTTACCAAATATCTGCCGATATGAATACTTTGATAAAGTACATCAGTGTAAAACGTTCAGAAATACACTGGGGTGCAGTGATCGTTGATATAAGGCGTGAGAAAAGTAAAATATAGTCGCTCACTTGGATCCATTTGATACATGGTTCGCGGCATCCAGTTTCGGATTTGACTGTCACTGTGGCGAGCCACAGGACGCTTGCGCTTACAGAGGGACTATGGGTGGCTTGCGCTGCACCACCCACACACCCCATATCCAGTGTAAACTCGAAGGAATAAGACCGGGAGACATGAGGATGGGAGCCACATTTCATCAACGGAGCCGGCCCACACTCCTTCACAGGCAAACACAAACACGCTGTATTTGGGGAATCAAGCGCACACAAGGCGGTGGCTGAACCGTAGTCCGCTCCACACTGAGTGCATGGAACCACTCTTCGAGCCTAGCAGGGCCACAAGGACCGTGCACCCCGTCCCTTCCAGCAACGACCAACTGTCTCCTAGAGCCAGTATGGACGAGGTAGTGGGTAATAGACAGGTAGGCACCTTGTCAACATGCACATCAAGCGCAACCACACCGGGGATGTCAAACAACAGCCAATCACTTGAAACGACAAGATGAAATAAAACAAATCCAATAATGCATGCAGATACGGTGGCATTACTTTTCGCAAAATTAGCATATGAAGTAAGTTGGTTAGCAACAAATCCGCGATATGGAAAAAATGTCCACAAGTTACTTACAAATGCTACAAACGCAACAAAATTACCGAAGATAAGCGCAGTTGGTGTAAGCTACGTGGCCAGTTAATAGAAGATTAGTTAGGTAGGCAGAACAAACCAAATAAAGTGGAATGAAATTTAGCCAGCTTAAAGGGACCTGGTTTAAGTGTAAGTTGGTTTAGCCCAACTGCGGTGAAGAAGCATCAAAAATGCAACATCAGCCTCAGGCCATTTGATAATTAAATCCTGTAGAAAAGCATGCTTGGCGTAGGTAACAACATGTTGGGAGCTAAGAGCAACATCTAATTGTTTTTTTGAAAATGTCCAAGGTGGAAGAGGATACAACTGAGTCTAGGACTGCGTTCCAGGGTTGGTAAACTCGAATGCAAAAGTAATTCCGCCGACACTCTAGACGGCTATATTGTACCCACACTTTTGAGCAGTTACCCCTGAGCTGCGTGTTGTGGCTAAGTTTCAGCAAATGGCGGCATACGTGGTTGGGGTCACTCGATATCCGATACGCTAATATGAGATCGCCGCGCAGCCTTCGATAGCGTCCGCTGAAAATTCCCAGCAACTTCAGCCTTCGGTGGTAAGAGTGATAGCGCAGGCCCTTTACATTCTTTGTTACTCTTCGTTGTGGTGCTTCTAACGCCTCTAGGTCGCGCTTCAACCAAGGTTACCAACCCTGAATACCGTATTCAACATGCGGGCGCACGTAGGAATTGTGCATCATTGGGAAGATTGATGGGTCAAATCTCCCGAATGCCCTTCGCAGCATGCCGACGTGCTGGTTGCCTCTTTTCGAAGCTACTTCAGCCTGCTTTGGACAGTTGTGGTCGCTCTGTACGATCACACCCAGGTCACATTAATGGGAGCTGGTCTGCAATCCGTTTGTCACAAGCACATATATGTAGTCATGTCTATGGCGTAATTGAACAACGCAACATTTGTCTACGTTGAATGGTAGGGCGTTTTGAACTGACCAGTTCGCCACTGTGTTAAGATGGCACTGGAGCCGTTCGTGATCGTCCGGTCCTCTGATCATTCGCCATAACTTGATATCATCAACGAAAAATAGGGAATCGGAAGTAATTGATCTCGCTACATCGTTAATGAACACCAAGAATAGACGAGGTTCAAGAAACGAGCCTTGTGGTACTCCGCATGCCACATCGATTACATCAGACAATGATTCTCGGACTCTCACCACTAGCCGTCGTTCTTGTAGAAAATTGCTAATCCAACTCAGCATTGGGTCGCCAATGCCGTAGTCCCGAAGCTTCTGAAGGAGAATTCGATGGTCTAAACGATCAAACGCTCTTGAAAAGTCCAGGTAGATGACATCGACTCCTACTCCGTCATCATCAGCTTCAGTCCAGCTATTACGTGCAATTAATAGGTTGGTATTACACAAATGCTTTTGACGAAAGCCATGTTGCTCTGGAGGTATTCAGTTGTGGCTTTCCAGACACTGCATCAGCGCATCAGCGATGATTGATTCCTAACATTTGTTAGTACGGGAAGTAATGTTATTGGACGGTTGTTGGCAGGATCAGTGCGGCTACCTTTATGAATAAGAGTGCTGACCCCTCGCTTCCACACTGGCGGAATACGGTTCTCTTCTAGACATCGCTGATAGAAAACAGTCAGTGGTTCTGCTAGATCACTAGCTACCGCCTGCAGAGTCTTTGGTCGGATGTTGTCGACTCTAGGAGAACTGTGGATACGCAAGAATAACAGCTTCTTCAAACAGCTTCCGCAGTGAAGGTGATGTTGTCTAAACCCTACGTTGGAGTATTAGAAATGAGGCGAATGTTTGGGCTAGTTAACTGCTGGAAAGTTTGGGAGTAATGAAGCCGTAGGAGATCAGCTACTTCCATTGCTGATCACGTGCACCCATCAGCCTTGACGAGTGATGGAACCCCCCTTTGCACCTTTCGAAGGCCGTTAACGTGCCTGTACAGAAGTTTGCGGTTCGTGCAGAATCGCTTCATTAACTCCTGCTGATGAGTGACCTTGGCTTCGCGGATCAGTTCCACACAGAAGTTACGATATGCCACGTATGCAGTCCAGATTTCGGCATTCGAGCAGTCCTGGTGATCTCGCCATGCCAAATCCCTTCGGGACATACATTTACATGTCCTGCTCCTCAGAAATGACTTATGCTTGTTTTTGGGTTAGAAGGAGTTCTGTTCTGATGCATGCGCAACCAGTGTACTAAACGTCCTTATAAAGGTTTCCCAGGCAATATCTGGGGGCATTCGGTTAAGAAAGTCCAAGGTGCATCATTAACAAGCTTAGGTAACACATTGTAATGCGTGCCAGTATGTACTTTATCCTCCTCTTTTTCAGGGTACTCCGCACAGCATATATAGTCAAAGAGTAGAGTAACATAATCACTACGACCCAGTGGTGTGCTTGTAACTATCTCATCAACCATGAGTTCTTTGTTAGCTAGTACAAAATCCAGTATCGACGGCTTGTTGGCAGTTCGAAATCTGGTGGGGGAGGTTACGTGGTTGTACAGAGGGTGGCTAGCAATTAGCTCTTGCAAGCAGGCTTTAAACTGCGCACCGTCAGTTGCCGGCGTTTCTATGCCGTGCACGTTAAAGTCTCCAGCGATAAGAATGTGGGTGTAGGACTTGTTCAAACTAAGCTGAAATACGTGGTTCAGTTTGGAGTCCTTTTCCGACGTTGAGTTTGGTGGGCGATAAATCACGGCTGGTAGACATGTGTCCTTGTTTCGCAACCATAGGCGGCACCAAAGCGAATCAGGAGCTCGGATTTCCGGATGATCGACAGCTTCACATCGGAGATTGTATTATGGTAAAGAATCACACCGCCACCCTTTTCGCTTCTATCGGTCCGAAGCAGCGACATACCGGGTAAATTGATCTCAGAATAGGTTATCTAAGGGTTTAACCATGTCTCTGTAATCATGACGAGGTCCCGCGGTTGTGAGACATGGAGTTCTCTAAGTTCGATTAACTTACTTAGAAGGCGTTGGGCGTTTGTGTACATGCAATATAGGGCTTTTGTTGTTAGGAGTGCGTTGACGGATGTCAACTTTGTGTTAGTTTTTAAGCCGGCCGTTAGGTGGCCGACCATTAATCGTATTTTGGTTTATGAATTTCAGTCAAGTTGCATGGCATTATTGAGCGTTCCTGAACAGACGTTTCACTCGTGCTGTGCTCTGTCCTGTTGCGTGCCGTGGGTGCTGTTGTGTCAGTCTCTCTCCAGGACTGTGCAGGTAAATCATTTACAGCGTTTGCAACCTCCATCGAATTGCTTACGACTCTTGGCCGTTCGCCTGTTGCCTTTAGCCGGATCTCTGTTGGCAGCCTGGCTCGAAACTTTAACCAACTATCCAGCAGAACTTGCGTCATTCCCTCGGAGTGCGATATTACTTTCATTAGTCTTGGACCGCAGCCCTTGTAGTTGGGTGATGACGGAACTGTTGTCAGGGATTCGTCAATAACATTGTTAACAGAGAGTGCTTCGCGGCTGAAGCACCACTGCTCTCGGTCATGTATTTGCGCATCGTGATCAGAAGAATGCAGAAACTCGAGAACACCATGAACAAATATTGTTTTCTTGCTATCCCTATTAGGAATGCCGGGTTGGTCACCTGCTTCTTTTGAGCGATCTTTCCAAGGTAGATCGGGTAATATGCGCACTCCGCTCGGTGAGTTGCGAAGACGAACTGCTGAGAGCAGAACAGCCTCTGTCTCAACTGCTGAGTTTAGTGTTACTCGCAGAATTCGAGGTTCACCAGAGTGCACTGAGGTCGGGTGACGTGCTACGCGTTGCAGCACAACAGGCTCAAGCCGAATACCAATCGCCTCGCAGATGGAACTCCACTGGTTGCGATCGTCTTGCGACTTGCCTTTTATTGTGTCAGATTTGAACTCGGGAACATTGGTGCACACGAGAATTAACGCAGCATGGTGAACGATTTATCCGCATAGGATTCGTCGGAAGCGTATTGCAGTTGGAGTAGACGAAGAGCAGCATACCGTCAAGCATGTAAGAGACCGAGTGTCAAATGGATTGTCAAATACCCCTTACCCTTTCTCTCCTCCGATACTTCACGACGCCGCCGGTGTGCGAAACGTACGAAAGCGCATTAGGGGGTGTGCGTATCACAGCTCTCTAATCCCCTCCAAGCTATTACTGCCGCGCTCAAAAGGCGAACCAAATTCAACGATCCAGGCTCGCTGAAACAAGTGTTTGCGTGTTTCTCCGTCGTCAAGTTTACAACCCAATGTTGGATTGAGGAAAGACCGAAGATGTCGTTTCCGATGCACAGACTTTAATCAGAAGAACTACCGATGATTTGGGGAGTAGTATCACGATATATTAAGGGTAGTTCATCATCAGCAGACATATCATTTTCGATGTTACGTCGTTGACTGGAGATGTGCATAGATGTTACATTCAGGTGGGTATCGGTGATGAGCGAGACGGTAGAGTCGACCGTCATCTCATCGCAAACCGAGCCTTTAGGTACGAATTTGTGATGCACAGTTTGCAGTCGACTCTGTTTCAGTGCAACGCACACGTAAGATGTTAATTTGAATGAATGAGCTTGGGTACCGGAACTGTTTGTGAACGTCTCTCGACATGTTTGCTCACATGCTATGCATCGGTTAAAACACGTGAGATACTGTCGTGTAATCATGGTTGAGTGAAAATAGGACATGTGGTCACGTAGAACACATTAGGAAGAGTGCCGACAGCGACTGTGGGGAAAGAAACCGCGCACTTCACACATCGGCAGTGTATATTCTTTCTTGCAATGTAGTGACGCCAGGACGCTTCATCTGGATGCTACCAGAAGCCTCAGGAAATGCTCCAGATGGAAATCAAAATGTCTACATTGATGGCGTTGATAAGAAGTTAGGGCAAATGTTTGGTACTCGGTGTCCACATTAAAACTGGGGCTGAGTTAGATCGGATGCAGTTAGCGTATCATTGTAAGGAGCTTGATGGAGTCATTAGTTGGCCTGTTTACAGGTTGAGCTGATTCAATATTTTGAAATAAATTTGGAACCGACGGGAATTTCATAATTCCCAATGGTTTTGGAATGCAAACCGGTCACAATACTAGAATATAGGTAACCGATTTATACTCTAAAATCGTTGGCAATTAGGTTGATCTAATGTCTTGAAGCACATAACAGTGACCATAAAGAGATTTGCTTCCATTCATTGATAGTGCCCAACTACAAAAAACAATTTCACATAGACGGTATGCGTTTTCAGGTCTTATGTGTCGGGCAGATATTGCAAGCATTCCATTCTGGCACCTTTGGGATGTCAGCCGGTATCTGTAGCGCCCAAAAAGATAACTCTTATCTTTCGTGTACAATTTACTTGTTGACCGATTGTACATTACTCCTTCTTGTTTTAATCTTACAACCGGCTCGACACACAACTGCCTTTCCCATCGAATACAGTCCGCTGTGTCCGACTCCAATTGCCTTCTGATATCCGCGCTTAATTCCGCGCACCGTCTCGGACTAGTATTAACTAGTCCCACAAATTGGTGACCCCGATTCGCACGCGCGAATTCAACTTTTTTTTCTCGTTTGTATTTTTGGTGAGTTCGTTCCTTTTTCTCGATTATATACGTATATTCATTTGTTTCTTGCGTAATTTTAGTACTTTTATCGTATTTCGTTCGTTTTTTATCTTTCGACTC
>CALYDF020003849.1:0-25557 GCA_944474145.2 Dicrocoelium dendriticum
TTATAAGCTAATAATTATTTTCAGTAAAGCCAAGGCTATGTCGGACGAATTATATGTAAATGTACTGAATCACACCATATACATAGTGCATGTATGTGGCAAATACCTTGAAGACATCACTGCAACACTCGCAGCTAACTTCTGACTGCGGTTTGGCACTGGGAAATGATGACTTTGCCGAGATCCTCGCTCGTATGATCCAGCGCCCACATGATGCAGAAACCAGCAAAAGTCACCCATCATAGGTGTGTCCTGCCACTATAGCGCTGCTCAATGACTGAAATGTTTTGGTGAAAGCGCTCACCATGCTCACCGTTAACAGATCCCCAGTTGTCATGAAAAAAGTAAAGATTACGCAATAAGTGCATCTTGAGTGACACTCGAGCACCAACAGCCCGGTAGTCCGCAAGGATCTTTTTTGTGGTGTTCTTGTAGTTCTCTGCCTTTGTTCTGTCCAAAAATCATGTATACACTGCCTTGAATGATCGCCACGCAGTTAACTCAAAGGAAACACTGTCTGTCATTATCTGGCAAATATCAGGCCCAATAAGTATCCTTTCTTTGAGATACGCATCACTGATCTTTAGAAACGATTGTTTCAGGTACTGTAACGCAAAACCACCTCGATTGAGGGCTTTGACGAAGATTTAATCAAAACAAGCTTGATGTGCAGGGGTGGTAGATAGATATGATCAGGTTGCACAAGAAGTATACGCTTTATACTCATTTTCCCTGAAGCACACACCGTCCTCTCTGGCCACAATATCTTGTGAGGCCTACATGCATACCAATTAGGAGTCCAATGACTTTTAAGTTGGCATAAATGTTCCAACAGTACTGATGGTAGTTCAGTGAAGCGAGTAACCGTTGCATATTTTCGTAAGTTGCCTTCATATTGGTGGCATGCAACAGAGGCACAGTTGGATACACATTTCCATTATGGAGCAGTATGGCCTTAAGACTACCAGTGGATGAGTCAATGAACAAACGCCAATCATCATTTATATGTCACACGCCAAGCTCCTTCATCAGTCCTTCCACGTCGGAACAGTAACTAAAGGTTTGGCTCGTGTCACAGAAACCGGACAAGTTAACACTTCGCTTTCTGTATATAGTAATCTTAGTGTTTGCGGCAAATGAGTGCCACGGCTGCAGCCGAGATGCCAGCAACTCGGCCGTCTTTAGGCAAGCCCAGATCACGTATCAAGCCATTCAGCTCTGCTTGTTCATTAAGATGCGGGTTGAGAACATCGGCTTCAAAGTTTCCACAGATGTCAGAATCAGGGGAAGTTGATGATGCGGAATCACTAGTCATCATCAATGTCATGTTCACTGGAGGCATTAGAACAGGTAAGATGCAATCATGAGTAACGGGTTAAAAAGGTGATGGAAGGTCGGGGTAATGAATTGTGTCTTTGTTTCGGTTGGAGATTCCAATGGCACTAGTTAGGCAGAAGTAGCAGTCTGTCGTGTGATCCTTCGGCTTCCTCCACACCTTGGGGATTACAGAGGGCAGCTTGCCTTTGAGCCACTGAGTCAAGTGAAGAGTGCACGATACAAACAATATGTGACTCCCACATTTTATCCTGATCTTCCAGTTTCATCCCGAAATATGCGATGTAGACAGAGTTCAGTAGTGAAAAAATGGGTCTGAACTGCGACTTTGTAGTGAAATGTCTACAGATGTAACAAAAATAATTTCGGTCACTGACACAGTAGCGTCTTACACCCATGATCATTTAAGAAAACACAGCTCTCAATTGAATTTCAGTGTCAGGTGGATACCATGGCCAAGCAGACTTCTTTTCCACAATTACAGGGAGTCAATGGATTAATCACAGGAGAGCATTCGATGCATGGAACACACTGCTTAGCTTAAGTGAACAACTGAAATTAAAATATCCTGATGTGATAGAAAGATTTGGTTTAAATATTCGTGAACAGCTCACTTGATACTGCTAGAAACATTCCATCTCATTTTTGTAATAAAAATGGTGTTGCACAGTGAAATGTTTACGTATTTATCGAGCACGCCTTTCTTCAGTAAACAGTCCCAAAGGGTACATCGATCCACCGAATCGAAGGCAACTATGAGGTGGAGAAACACGACTATGTTGGGTCGTCAATAAACATGTCAACAGTCCAACTATTGACTTAATGTGAATAGGTGGTTGATGCAACCCCGATCTCAACGAAACCCGGCTTGCTCCTCACGGTCTGTGGAGAACGACAGACGCAAGCGATTTAGAGGCAATTGAGATCAGACTGATCCCTCTATGGTTGTTGCATTCCGAACGGGAGCCTCCCTTGAAAATTGGGACAATGACGGAGGGGCTACAGTCGGTCGGGACAGGTTCCTGCTCCCAAGGTTCCATTAGTAACTCGTATAAATCATCTACAAGAGCAGGTCTCCCGAATTCGAAGAGGGCTGGGGGAATTCTATCACACGCTGCAGCTTTATGCAATTTCAACTGTCTGATTTCACATTCGACTTCTCCGCGTGAGGACGGACCAAGGAGACGGCTCAGGGAGAAAGGCATCTAATGCCCGAAAAGGAAAGTGATAATTCAGATTGGCTAAACTACCTTGTAAAGTGTTCGATTCAATGCTCCAAGCGTTTCGACAACCTGTGGATCGACTATCTACTCTCGTCGCATATGGACTCGCTAACACCAGATCTCTTGCTGCTTGTTTCCCGTATCAGACGGAATAATTTACGATGACTGCCAGCGGCAACGGCTGTTCCCATTTCCGATGCACGATGAGACCAACAGGATTCGCGATCTCTCTTCAGGTTTGCACGCCGCTTCGCCCTAAGAACCATGCGATTCTCATTGTATTCGCTTCCAGCCGGAACACGTGGGCGAGATTCCATACGTTCTAGAGACTGCGTAGAGACCCAATGTCCGGGTTGGCGGTTTGACTTGTCACAGGAAGATATGCCTGCTGATAGCAACGTTTGACGAATATGCAACCAGTGAGCTTCAAGTGCTTAGTGGGCGCATACTCAGCTCAGATGCCAGCGTACTTTGATATGCAGTCAGGATACCTGGCTTCGCCAGTTCGCTGGTGTCAATGCGCTCAGAGCGACGTTGCGGACGTCCGCCGAAACGCACTCGCAGATCAGCATACACAAGAGCGTGATCAGAGTCTACGCCGGTGCGCCAAATCGAGCGACAGTTTTGGACACAGCCTCTCCAGCGGTAAGTGATCGCGATATGCTCGATTTGCGTCCATGGTTGGTGGGCGCCAGGTCACTCTTCTGCGGGTGCTGTGTAGCAAGTCAGTGCTCGTGAGACAGAGAAGAGCATCTTAAGTTGGTGATAGAAATAATCTTTCATCGAATCAGTGCTGTAGTTTGTGAGGGCATAGGCCGAAATAACAAACAGCTACGGTTTCTCCCCGCGCGACTTCGAAGCCTGGAACGAACCAGCCAATCTAACGGCACACATCCGGCTGTTGATTGGATCCAATCGATCAGGGCAGTTTCAGCCCAGGGACTCAAAACAACGCCGACGCCAGCTTGACCGGCGCTTGAAGCTGCGTCGTGTACAGACAGGCGCAATGAGAATGTGTCGCATGTGGGGGATTGCAGGGTAAGCACGAAGCGCGAATCTTGCAAGCGGGTTTCCAGGAAACAGCAAATATCGATCAATATGGTCTCTAGTATTCGAGCAAATGCTGTCAGTTGGCAAATCTATAGCAAAGTGCGCACTTTGAGACATGGGAAGATCGAGGGCTCCAAAGGGGAGTGAATGAATTGAGATTGTCTGTTTGGTTAAACATGGACTTGTCGACTGGACTGCAGCAACGCCCTGTGACTGTGTGTGAGTTAAAACTAGAAGATAAGCGACTTTTGAAACAGGATGGGATAAGACCAAGAAGTGGGGGATTGAAAACAAGGGGGTGAAAGTGAAGTTGAAGCGGGACGATAAGGATGAAAAAGCGCAAGAGGGAGAAGAAGAAGAAGAAGAAGGGGGGCCGGAGCAGTAGCATCCAAACTCCTACCCACCCTGCTCGATGCAGTAGATACGGCGCCGTTGATTATCCTCTGCGACGGCCAGGGCATCAAGAGATTGTTAGAAGGAAAAGTCATGGTGTTGTATTGCGTAGGCAGGATACTGTCAGGTTGCCCAGGCATAGAGAGAACGATTAAGGTTCTCAACCAAAGCCTTTGGTTTAAGAACCTTACCTCAATGTAGCGGGATTTTGGCAATGGGCTACAGTGAGCACGTTTTATGGAGTAAAGATCCACCCTCACTCAACCCCACAACCTGGAGGGACAGGAGACTGAGTTTGCCTGATCCCTAACCATTGACCAATCTGGTGTGAGTGGCCCTGAAGGTGCAAAAAGCACCACACAGCATAGCTTAATGTATCGTTGATGCAAGCAAACCATCGCACCACGTTAAGGCTCAGTCTCGTCGCGATGGGCGACCGAGCTTTGCTCATGTGTAATCAGTGATCTTCGCTGATGTGTAAACAGAAAGCTTAGGAAGGACTGGCTCTGTCTAATTCAATGCATCTTGGAGGTTCCAAGACCGCTGTGCCATACTGAAGCCAAAACATAAGGCGAGGACTGACCAAAAGGAGGTCAGATCGGCGGCTGCTGTCCTACTGTGCGGAAATCTCGAGAGCAGTCTTGCCAGTGAGTGGGCAGATAGCCTAACGAACATGATTCAATAACGAAGTGGTGCTTGTCTGCACCGCGTTTGCGGTTTATAGTTTATTAGTTTGATTTTCATGTTTAACCCTCTGCCTCAGTGGTAACAAATAAATAAAGTGATAAAGAAACGTTGTATCCCTTGACAGTGTGAGACAGTCCAACTGAGTGGTCTGATCATTGTGTACAGCGGGACCAGAGCAGACTGATTAGTTGAATCTCTCAGAAAGATGGAGAGATTTCTAATAATAATAAAGGTAGATACATATGTTTAAGTGAAGTAACACGGCTACTCATAGAACAGCCTCAAGTGGACCTGTCTCCATGTAGTGGTTCCTCAAAAGGTTTCACCGGCAGTTACATGCCCCATGGTATTAGTGGCGACAATAGCAGGGGGGATTAGAATGGTGTACTAAACATAAATGTCCGTATCTAGCGCACTTCGATTCACTGACCATAACACGTCGAGTACCTTAAACCGAATCACAGGCATAAATCTTAAGGAGAGCCGAAAAATAAACGATTCATGATGCATCCCAAGAACATTAAGTAATAAGGTGACCTAAACTCCGGCGTAAACCGCATGGCAGAGCAAGTCAATTGATACAGGCGATTAGAAACAGCTCTAAGAGAAAGTGAAAGATACATACCTCGAATCTAACGACAGCAGCATCATCTTGTTTGATGAAACGCGGTAGAATATCGGTCTTTTCGTTAGTTTTCTTATCAATTCGACAAATAATGGTTCGCAGTCGGACCTCCTTCACAGTTGAATGAATATGCAGTACGGCAGTGAAACCAGCACAAATGATGGACTTGCAATCGAGAACAATCAGTTTCGCATCGAAAGCATTCGAAACCTGAAGACAAGAAACAAGTTTCAGTCATTTAGGGTGTTGAAGGTCAGTAGGCAGCCAACAAGGATAACAAAAGTAGACTGTTAGTATGCAGTGGTTGGGATGCGACCAGTCCGAGCGCTATGCACCCGTTAGTGTGAAAGGCAACTGTGTGACAAGCGTTGTCGCCCGAGGACGCAGATGAAGTAATGAGTATCAGTGGCCAAATATGCCAAGTGTCCGCATCGGTTGGACACGGCAGGACGAAGCAATGGTGTTGTTTTTGGTCGCAAAAAATATAAAAAGGCAGTGCTGAAGAGACGCACCTGCAAGTGCATGCGACACATGAAAAGGTTCATGAAAGAGGGTAGTTCGCCACAATAAAGGCACAGAGCAAATGATTAGCAAAAGCGAAGGGTGTGAAGTAAACAAAGTTAAGAGTAGATACAAATACCCAGTTCAAGTGAATTCAGCGAATCTACGATGGTTCGAACAACGGAGAACGATAGATCTTTTTCTGCACACATCATGTGTACATTTTGTGCAGGTACTGTGAACGATACAAAGGTGGTACCACGAGGCGGCTATCACAAAGTACTCAGGAACACAGATAAAACTGGCTATACAGAGGTGAATTAAGTTACATTAATACCGTCAACAAGTTACACCTGTCCTTGCAAAAGATACCCGAGTCATCTAGTTCATTTGCGAGCGGATTCCGGAAACATCATTATATAGCTGTAGTGATATATATATATATATATATATATATATATATATATATATATATATATATATATATATATGGTTGGCGGCATCCGGTTTCGGATTTGCCTGTCACTGTGTCAAGTCACAGGACGCCTGCGCCTACAGAGGGACCCTGGGTGGCTTGCGCTGCACCCCCCACTGCTCCAAGCACACACCCCATTTGCAGTGTAAACCCGAAGGAACAAGACCGGGAGGCATGTGGATGGGAGCCACGTTTCATCAACGGAGCCGGCCCACACTCCTTCACAGACAAACACATGCATACTGTATTTGGGTGGGTGGCTGGACCGTGGTCCGCTCCAACACTGAGTGCATGGAACCACTCTTTGAGCCTAGCACGGCCACAACGACCGTGAACCCCGTCCCCTCCAGTAACGATCAACTGTCTCCTGGAGCCAGTATGGACGAGGTAGTGGGTAATAGACAGGTAGGCACCTAGTCAACATGCACAGCAAGCGTAGCCACAAAGGGGATGTAGAAACAACAGCCGAACACTTGAAATGACATAAACAAAAAGATATCTGTCAAAGCGCACGGCTATGCCGAAATAACCTTTGGCTAAATTAGCATGAAGTAAGTTGGTTGGCAACGAATACGCGATAACTACAAATGTCCACAAGTTATATAAAAAATGCTACAAACGTTATAAAGTTAACGAAGATAACCACAACTAGCGTAAACAACGTGGCCAGTTAATAGCTTATTCAGGTAGGCAGAACAAACCAAATAAAGTGGAATGAATTTGGAACACTGGTAGCCCGCATCTTAACGAAGGTCGGAAAAACGATCAACAGGTGAGCAAAGTGGAATGAAATTTATAGAGCGTAAAAAGACCTAGTTTAAGTGTAAGTTGGTTTAGCCAAACTGCGGTGAAGAAGCATTATGAATGCAACATTAGCCTCAACAGTCCCGTTGCAATCGTGTGAGCCCAACTGTGGTCTGCACATTGTCCAGTCGTCTTAATTCCCTTTCTTCGATAATGGATTGCAGCAGTAGGCAGGTCAAGCTATGTTGTTTTTAGTGGAGTGATGATAACCTGCACTGATCCAATAGCCGAGCAGCTGATTAGGTTGGCCCAGAGGAAATACGCGAAAGCCCATAGAGTGACAGGGGACTACTGGGTCGTCGCCTATCTACTTCATTAGTTACGGTCCAAGTGATCGAATTGGCCATGGTTTATTTCAGTGGGAATCGCGGTCCACATTGATATGGTGCATGGTAATCTATCCTCAAACGTGTGCTTCACCACGACCCTCCAATGCTAGGTAACAGTTGTTAAGGTCATGATAGACTACGCGATTGGGTAGTCCGACTTTCCAATATTCACCTATCTGCACAGCTTCATGTGTAAAGTCAGAAGCACATAAACTACGAGAAGACAGATGGAGAGATAGGGGGATACTCAGTCATCGCCTTTGTTCGAAGCGATTGAGGTTCACGATCAAGAGAAGAGTTTGCAGTGGCACCCGCTGGTTACACAATTCGGTTGCATTAGCATGACTACAATGTAGTCCGAACATCGTCTAGTCGCCTTACTCCTCATTTCTTGCAAGCGAATTGCAGTTTCTGAGTTGGAAATCTGTGTCCAAAGTGTTTGCAAAAGGTCCAAAGTGGTCTGCAAAATGTCCAATATAAATTGAAAATTATATATATATATATATATATATATATATATATATATACATATATATTCCGCCCGGGGACAGTCTCGTCTATCTCAAAAAAATTTGACCTGTGTGATTCGTATGGGCGCTAAATGGTTGGAAAACGATTATCTTCCTCCCCACGTGCAGCTATACCTCATGAATTGTCACCAATATGATACGTAATCGACTAAAATAAAGTTAGGTTGAGCACATTGCAGACATCACACTGCAATGGATATCGTTTATTAGCATTATACACGTGATCTAGATGTGAAAAACACCTCAGCTACTGGGCGGCAGTACATAAAAGAGGGAAAAAATGCAACCGATGAATCTCAGCTGAACTAACAGTAACGGATAGGCATCGTTCCGGGAAGCTACAACCGGCTACTAGGCAATAAAAAAGAATTGTCTAAAATTATATTATGCTAAAAAATGAGGCCGTGGTTGGAGAGGGAAGGCTAAGAGAGATTGGGAGGGAGAAAGAAACCCACAACACGAACGCCACTGAGGTTAGCTCCTAGCCATATCAACAAGTGTATCCAGCCAAACGCGTTCATCGTCTTTCGAACCCCAACCAGGGAGCCGAGACGCTCCAACCGATGCCAGCTTCGAAGTGAGGGCCTACATTCCTCTCGACTGTCATCGCTTAGACACCCCTCCTCTTCTTCAATCCGCACCTGCAGCGAGCAAACAACGCACGTCGCGGGAGCCGGTGGGTTAGCATGCGTAACACGTGGCCGAGTCATCGGAGCCTGGAGTGCGAAATAACGGTGCTGGGCGGTTCATTTCCTTTTCCTGTACCACAAAGAAGACGTCGAACACGCTCACTGTTCATACGGTGTGTCCACCAGATGTGAGCCTAATTGCGAAGGCACCGGTGGTCGGACGTAACTAGCCTCTTTATGTCCGCTGATCTAAGGGGCCAGGTTTCACAACCGAACAGTAGGGTTGAACACACCGCCGCATGGTATACTCTACCCTTCAGGGCGAGAGTGATGGCGCGCCGGCGCCACAAGCAGCGAAGGCTAGCAAAAGCGCCTCGAGATTTTGTTATACGGTTCGTGATCTCATCTTCAGTCTCATGGGCGCTGATACAACTTCACAGGTAGTTGAATTTTTGAACGACTTCTAGATGATCCCCATCAAGGGTCAGCGTAGGAGGCGATCCCTGCCAATCTTGGAGGAAAGATTTGCACTTCGAGGGTGCGAAGCAAAGCCCGAATTGACGGACAGCCAGTGTTAATCTGTCCAGTGCCGCTTGGCACCTTTGTGAGCTGTCACAGATGAGGGCAATATCGTCAGCATACTTTAAGTCAAGAAGTCGTTCTTCTGGGAGCAGATCCAAACCTTCTAAGTCGTGTCCTGTGAACGCGATTTCCATGACTTCGTCAATAGCGCAATTGAAGAGGAAAGGTGACAGCGGGCATTCTTGTCTCACACCACTGGAAACATTGAAGGGCGGCGACAGCTTGCCGTAGGCCCTCACGCTGCCCGAGCTACGAGCGTACAGCGCTCGGACAATGTTTATATATTTCTCGGATACACCTTTCCTGAGTAGACAGTCCCAAAGGGCACATCTATCCACCGAATCCAATGCAGTCTTGATATCGAGGAACACGACAACGGTGGGCCGCCAATACATGTGACAGAGCTCCAACAGCTGACGCAAAGTAAAGATGTAGTCCATAGAGATACGACCACGAGAAAGCCCACCTTGCTCTTCACGAATCTGGCTCCGAGGAGTGCTAGTCAGTCTGTGAAGGATGACATAGGCAAGCAATTTGGAGGCGATGGAGATCAGACTGATTCCTCTATGGTTGCCGCATTCCGGTCGTGAGCTTCCCTAGAAAATTGGGACTATGAGGGCTCCAATCGGTAGGGACAGCTTTCTGCTCCCACAGTTTCAATAGTAATTCGTGTAAATCATCAACAAGAGCAAGGTCCCCGAATTTGAACAGGGCTGGTGGAAGATCATCCGGTTCCGGGGCTTTAGTTAACTTCAGCAGTCCGACTAGACGTTCGACTTCTCAGCCAGAGGGCGGATCCAAAGGGACAACCCAGGGAGCAGGGCTATCAGTGACCGGCCAAAAAGCTAACAATTCCGACCAATTAAATTGCCTTTCAAAGTACTCCGAGCGTTTTGACGAGTTGTGGATATGCTGTCCACTCTCGTCACGTATAGTTTCACTAACACCAGATCTCCTGCTGCCCGTTTCCCATATCAGACGGAATAACTTCCGATGGTTACCAAGGGCAGCGGCCACTTCCATCTCTGATTCACGATGAGACCTACAAGATTCGCGCTTTCTTCAGGCTAACACGGAGTTTTGCTCGGAGATTTCTGCGAGTCTCATTGTGTTCCCTTCCAAACGGAATGTGCCGGCAAACATCGAGAAGTTCCGGAGACTGCAAAGAGACCCAATGTCCATGTTGGCGATTAGACTTACCACATGAGGATTTGCTTGTTAATAGTAAGGTCTGGTGAAGATGTGATCAGTGAGCGCTTACTCAATTCGCATGTCAGCGTACTTTGGTAGGCAATCAGAACACCTGCCTTCGTCAGTTGTCTGGTGTCAATGCGCTCACAACGTCGTCGAGGGCGTCCGCAAAAACGCATCCGCAAGTCAGCACATACAAGTGCATGGTCGGTGTCTATACATGTGCTCCAAATCGAGCGACAGCTCTGGACGCAGCCTCGCCAGTGGTAACTTATCGCAATGTGATCCATTTGCGTCCATAGCTGGTTCGAGGCTGGTGGGCGCCAAGTCACCCACCGGTGGGTGCTGTGTCGCAAATTAGTGCTCGCAAGAAATAAGCGAGCATCCTCACACAAATGAAGTAACCGTTCATCGTTATCATTACGGGAGCCTACACCGTGCTGACCGCCCAGATGCATTTCATCAGTGGACAACTTTCCAACTTGTGCGTTCAGATCCCCTGCCAGCACAACAGTGTCCGTGCTTCTTCTGTGGCGAGGGAACTCGTTCAGTTGGCGATAGAAGTCGTATTTGACCGAATCATCGCTACAGTTTGTCGGTGCATAGGCAGAGACGACGAATAGACATCTATTAGTACTGCGCGACTTCGAAGCTTTGAACGAGCCAGCCAATCGGAACGCACAAACGCAAACAACCAGAGCAGCTTCAGCCCAGGGATACAGGGCAATACCAAACCCGGCTTGGCCGGTGCTCGAAGCTGCATCGTCCCCGGATAGGCGCAATGAGAAAGTGCTGCTGGTATCACTTGAAGAGGACCGCAAAGTGAGTACCGAGCTCGAGTCTTGCAGACGGGTCCCCGATAAGCAGCAGATATCGAGCGAGAGTCTCTAATGTAAAGGCAAGTGTCGCCTGTTGATCGATCTGTAGCAATGTGCGTATGTTGATGCATGCCAATCTGAAAGAGAATTGATGGCTCCAAATGGAAGCCGATGAACAGGGGTGGAACGCTTGGTTGGACATGGGCTTGTCGACAGGGTAGGAGTGACGCTCCGTGTTTGCATGCGAATTGAAACTGGAAGATAGACGCCTACCAAGTTATGGTGGGGGAGGGTCAAGAATTGGGTTGAAAACGGGGGGGGGTAATAAAAATGGTTAGAACGGGACGATAAGAGTGAAAAGGCGTAAGAGGGGGAATAAGAAGACGGGAAGGCTTGAGCCATAGCATCCAAACCCCTATCCACTCTGCTCGATGCAGCAGATAGGGCACCGTCGATTGTCCTCTGCGGCTGCCAGCGTATCAGGAAAGTGGTTGATGAAAGATTCATAGTATTGCGTGCGCAGGATACTGACAGGTTACCCAAGCCTAGACAGGAGAACGATTAGGGTTCTCAACCAAAGCCTTTGGTTCAAAAGCCTGTTCACAAGGCAACGGGTATGGCGGTGGGCTATAAAGTCCCCTTTAGGGAATAAGGAGCCACCTTCATTCAAACACTAAACCTGGAGGACCAGGAGGCTGAGTTTGTCTGGCCTCTAACCGTTGAGCAACCTGGTATGAGTGGCTCTGGAGGCGCAAAAAAGCACCACCCAGCATAGCTTAATGGATCTGAGTGGCACGCAAACCATCGCACCACGGTAAGGTCCAGCCTCATTGCGATGGATATCGTTCCCTTCCTTACGTTATTGACAATTTGATTATGAGATTAAACGGTAGGTCGCACTGCGCCTCTAAGCGAGGGAGAGTCCGGTCGAAATAGCCTGAGGTGGCATCAAAATGTGGTAACCGAACTGTCCATTGCAGGGAGCATTTTGGAATATCAAGACAACATTATTCAGCTCGCCTCAAACGGATATCTCGTTTACCCGCTCAAGCGATCTTCGTGAGACCGTTTCGACTCCATTCACAACGGGATCGATCACGCCCGCTACTCACTTCAGGTTTGGTCCAGTGTTGCGGACCTGTTCACTGCCGCGTCTGCGTTCTTGCTGACTCCAGTACTGTGCGGACTACGCCTTGCCTCTGCGGCCCAGTCTTTGTGGTCTGGACCAGTGGGTGAACCAGCACCTGCTTCCACACATACCGTTATCCGATGCTAGCGCGCGCAGACACATTGCGCACCTAGACATGAGGATGGCTGGGGTCCGAGTAGAAAGGTATCACCTACCGCCCATCTGAGTTTGACCACACGGGTGCCTTCTGCCTCGCGTGGGCCTAGCTTTAGTGTAACCAATTTTTTGCTACCCCCCTCCTCCCAAAGCGTGGGTCTAGGTTAAACAGCCATGCTGGCATATGGTCCGAATGCTATAGGATGATAGCGGTTGAGCACTTAATGTGCTCCTGGATATAATTTGGATGGTTGTCGAAATACATATTTTGCACTACGGAGGAAAGCTGTTGCCTTACGGATGAAAGCGATTGCACTGGGGATGTAATCAATTGAGAAATAGTATAGATGCTACATTTTCCAAAATGATCTGAATGAATTGCGCACTCAGCGAGCAATCATCAATTGAGGAGACATCATCAGCATAGTCTGAATCGGTTGTGGGCCTACCATGTAGAAGATCTAAGCCAAACTTCCGGAGCTTTGTAGAGCTATGGGTAAAACGTCTTCAACTGCGGAAGGTGAAGAGAAACGGGGATTTAGAGCAACTCTATCGTACACCGCTACTGACAGCGATTGATAAAGAAAGCTCACCGTAAACCATTACTGTTATAGACCTAAAGACAGTGTAAGTAGGACATCAGGATACTTCTTGAGGACTCCGTTCCTTAACAATCAACGCCATAGAGCAGGTATCACGATCCAGTTAAATGCAGATCGGATACCTAGAAATGCGACAATAGTGGGATTCCAGTAAAGGTGGTGATGCTTGGGAAGTTTAGCCGCACATCCACGACAGGGAATAAAGCCAGTTTGTTCATGCTGATGACGTGATTCACGGAGTGCGGACAGTCTAGGATGCAGATGGCGGCATCTTGGTCGCGTTTTGCTCGTGTCATGATCATACCAGTCTACCTCGTTGTTTACACTGTTAAAGTCGTTTTTATCTCTTTATTTTCTGTAATTTACTATCATTAGTGACTCGGAATTACTTTATCAAAAATGCGTGTGCTAGTTTATTCCAGTTCTTGCGATTCTCTATTACCCTGATTTAAGTTTATCGATCGGTAGTTTTAAGTGGCAAAGCAGACTACTTGTGGCTGTTCTAATGTGGGTGCTCGTCGCTCAAACGCGAGTACATGCAGCTTTTGCAGCGTAAAATTCCATATTTCGTGCATCGGTTTATCCGTTGACCAATCTAAACTCCTGCGTTGCATTCAGCAGGACTTTGTCCAAATATTGTGTAGAAAGTGCAAGGATACAGTGCGATCATTAGCAGCCGACGAACCTTGCGAGCCAGGAAGACGAGGGAAACGTTTCGTAGCGAGGAGCTCCGTAGGATCATCACATCCATCGGAAATTGAGCCAGCTCTATGTCCGAGAGAGCCCACCTGCTCGCCTGCTGCTAGCTCTACGGAACGATGTCCATCAGTTTCTGTAGGTTCAGCGGGTGTGTGTTGCATTCTAAAGACGTCAATGTCCCTTCGTGCGATAGCGTAAGTGATGAAGGCCCGTAGAAAGTACAATAAAGGAAGAAAGAAAAGCAACTACCAACGACCAGGGGAGTTGCAGCCTCATGATATTTCATGCGCCTGAGTCAACGGATGCAAATGCATAGGCTCGCTATAATCAAGACGTCGAGTATCTGCAAAATCTGACCGAGAGACTCTTCGACATTGCGGAACTGGGGTTGAGGGTGAAGCAAATCACCCGTCTTAGGAAGAGAGATGAGGAGAAGACTCGGCGTCTGCGAGTCACTTTTGTTGGTGAAGCCGGCCCGAGGCTGATACATTCCCGCCTCGGTAGACTAAGAGGTCTGAAGATCCATATTCGTCCAGATATGGATCCGTTGAGCTTAAGCGACGCACTGATAGTGAAAGACTAATCGCTACATTGCAAATTTCCGAGTAGCTCCCTGGGTTCGCCGAACCCGGAGCAACAGATCCATGACACTTCATGAGCGGCCAGACGTTCTAACTGGGCTGCACGTAGACTTCATTAATGTTAGCAGTTTAATAAAAATCGTGACGATCTGTGCCGCTCTGTTACATCGCGTCGGTCAGACGTACTAGGAATGGTTGAAACTTAATTGAATCCTGAGATAACCTTCCAGGAAGTCCAGATGGAGGGTTACTCGTGCTTCCAGTGCGACAGACTATCGAAGAACCGCGGTGGTGTGCTGCTATACATACATTCTTCGTTGTGCGGGAGACTAGTAAGCACCTACCGAAGTGCAGATGGTCTACGCGAGCAGCTGTGGTGTTCACTCAAGTTGAGGAGTGGTGTACTGTTTATGAGTGTAGCCTATCGCAGCTCGTGAAGCCGTTGTTTGGATTGGTTGCCGCATGTGCGAAACCACATGAGTCGTCCGTGCTTCCTGCTCATGGGTGATTGTAACCTTCCTCGAATACGCTGATCTGAGGTACGACTTCTCCCAGGGCATGGTGAAGTCGAGGCAGAGTTTGCTGAGATGATATTGGAAACTGGGGCAGCAGAACACATCTGTCAGCCGACGTGCATTACAACGCACTCAAGTCCATCGTGCCCGGATCTGATGTAGACTAGTTGCAAACAGTGTGTGCGTGATGTTTCGGTCCTAAATCATATGGCATCGAGTGATCACTCGATGATCATGGCCAGCCTTGAGCTATACTATGCAAGACTGAGTTCGATGGTCCTACTAGAGCAGCTAGTCAAGTGAACTGGTCGCTACCACAGAATTCATCGGTTGAAGCCCGTTGGTCTGTTAGAAAAAAGGGTGTGCGCGCGATTTGCACCCTTCAAGTATCGAAAAGCTGGACCTGCAAAGCCACGCTGGTTCGACAAAGAGTATGGCCAGTTGGCTAGACGGTGACACGTATTGCGGAATAAATTCCTCTTGTCTGGATCTGTCGATCACGAGCTGTACCAAAGGCAACGGGACCTATGCAAAAGCGCGAAAGTGCAGAAGAATCGACAATCCAAAGAGGAGCTTGCAATCGCAGCAAAAGCGGCCCCCAAGCGTATTTTCGCTTACGTGAAGCGGCGCCTGAGACCGGCAGGCGACGTAGCAATGTTAGATGGCTCTGAAGGTCAGCCTCTGATATCCAGTGCTGAACGTGTGTCCGAGTTGGCGGGTTCGAATCCGCGTAGGGATGGGCGTCCTCGCGGTATACTCAGGCCGCGTGCGACCGG
Organism: Dicrocoelium dendriticum; assembly: GCA_944474145.2. NCBI lineage: Eukaryota > Metazoa > Platyhelminthes > Trematoda > Plagiorchiida > Dicrocoeliidae > Dicrocoelium > Dicrocoelium dendriticum. The sequence goes on from CALYDF020003849.1 coordinate 15,631, forward strand.
TGGTCGCACGGCAGCGAAGCGTCGTTACGGCGTACAGCTGACTCATTATGATTATGATTATTATTATTATAGACAAAGTGAACCATGAGGTCCTCCTAAAGCGGATGAAGTGCGGTGTTGGTGGCTCACTACAGAAATGAATCAGTGACTTCCTTAAAGGGCGGAAATGGAGGGGACAAGTGAATGACCACTTAACGGACTGGTGTCCCACCACTGGTGGAGTACCCCAAGGTTCAGCACTGGGGCCCCTCTTAATCATGATCCAAATCAACAAAGTGCCTCAGCTTCTTCGGTCGCCTTGTGCCATGTTCGCAGACGACCTGAAGCTCTGGAGTATAATTGATGCTCCCGACGACTGTGACGTACTTCAGCATGACCTCGACATCCTGTCCAGGTGACCTGCAAACATCGAGCTGCCGGTCAACCTAGTCAAAGCGTTATATATGAGCCTGGGGAAGAATGTTGATGGGTGTACGTACACACTGGTCCGCCAACAGCTACATCCCACACCTTCCGTAGAGGATTTTGGCGTACCCTTCAAGTTGTGATTTGAAGTCAGCAGACAACACGAAGAAGCTATATAGAAACGGACTACGCATGTTTTGGGCTTTCAAACGAAGCATATGCTTCTTCTCTTCCATCATAAGACCGATGCTCGAGAACGGATCACTCGCCCTTTGTCCGGTCACCCGTGGTGAGGTGCAAAGATTGAAATGTGTTCAACATGTGGCTATCAGACTGATCTCCAGTTTACGGGGTATGTCGTAAGAAGACCGGTGCAGACGACTAGGAACGTACACCCTGTTGTATCGTCGGTTTAGAGTTGGCCTCATTATGACACATCGAATATGGCATCTGGGTCACTACCCATGCTGAGGCCACTGTTTCAAGTATGCGAAGCAAGAAGCACTCGCGAGCAACGGTAAAAGCTAGTGGTACCGGACCTAAAGCGGATAGTTCACCTTCGATGCTTCAAGCACCGAGTGGTGAAATATAGGGACAGTTAACCTGCGAAAATTATTGAGGCGAAATCGGTGTCGGAATTCAAGCAGCCCTACACACCCATTGTGCAGAGTACAGATTTAGGAGGCGCATCGCACCGGAATAGCATATGGCGAAGCTGTAACATGAAGCTGACGCTCAGGAAGCAGTGACGTGACTCTGAGCATGTGCCCGACCTAATTACGATGGAGCAACACAGACGCATGTCTACTAGCTCTCTATTTTCAGTATTCAGCAAAAGAGATAATAATAGCTTGGAGGTAGCCGGAATAAGACAGATTCCTATGCGTCTGACGCATTGAGAGCGATCGCCTTCTTGGAAATATGTGTAGTAAATGATTCATCCCAAGGTAATGGTGGATTTTCTTACGGCCAGAATTTGAGGTCAGCCGGATGATTGCTGAGCTGCCTTACTTGAGCGGCCCCGGGGGACTCTGTCTGATATGACAGTCTTAGATCGCTTCAGGTGTCGAATCTCGAAAGCGACTTACGCTGGGCTGGGCGAATTTAGTGAGACAACCTAGGGTGGGCAACTGCGTGTGTTGCACCAAGGGATGGATAGTGTGGGCCAGTTAAACAGCAAATGGAAGTACTCGACCCGGTGGCTCAAACGCCTCGGCAAACCGCAGACACAACCGGATCGCTAATAACCTCGTTGGCACCAGGTTTTCTGAAGCCGGTGGACCGAATGAGTTGGAAGAGCTTACGAGCATTGCCGGAGATGCAGAGGGCATGATGAGACCCGCAACCTTCGTGATCATTAAGCAGGTGTTATCTGAGCTGCCAATTGACAAAGCGATACTGTTTATTGCGATGTGATTCTGTCGAAATATTTCTAAGACAAATCGAGATGGACGGAGTTAAACAACTGAAAAGGGGAGCGTTCATTTTTGCTGTAGTACTGTAGCCTGTAGTAGCGCACAACGAAACAAAAAATGGCATGTGTTTTCAGACAGCACATATGTACTCGAAAGGAAATGCGAATTCGAACTGCACACACGAGGGGAGCATTCGATTGGATATCCTAAGGCATACCAATTAGGGAGAAGCCGATACCGTGATCATATCGAGACACTGAGGGGACATTAGCAGATGTGCGGGGAATATCGGGTCTTTACTACAGTTAGAGCCAGTTGAGCTTAGATGAGCGACAAGGATTCCATACTGCATTGAGTTTTGAACACAAGCACATATTGGCATCGAGAGTCACAAGTAAGAGTTAGAGTCGCCCACTGATCGATAAAGTATGAGCTGCACACGCTGTAATGATTGAATTTGGAGTGGCAGCATTATGTTAGAAGACTACCTAGATCCCCATAAGCATAACAATTATGTCAGAGATGGTTACTAGCTGATCAACCGACGAAGTCGAGTAGCGGAAGAGGAAGGTGGAGACTGAGTCAACTGGGTAAATGAATCCGCATATTGCCCGTTGCTGTAAAGGAGAACTGCTGGTGTGTTTTCCCGCATGGACGTTTGCTACGGGGACATCACGCAAAACCTTGGACTCAATGGCGAGATTCACAAAGCAGTGGGGAGGGCGTTCATTGAGCGAGGCGAAGTGAAGTGTAAGCGGATATGCTTGTAGCCGATCACTTACCACCCTAGTAGGTTTGAAATAAGGTTGCAAGTCCATCAATCGTATCATGCGAAAACACTGAAATCACAGTTAACCGTGAGCATTCGTGCACTACTGCACATACGGGCCAGGTGTTTTGTGCCTCGAGTTAGGGGGTAACCAACAACATAAACAGTTTTGCACTCCCATAAGCAGAAAGAGCGCGCGGTGCCGGTGTTCTAGGTCAATAAAACGGCGCTTACTATTTTCAAAATCAAAAGATTTAGCTTAAAAGCTCGACCAAAACGCGTACAGGATACGGCAATGGATCATAAAATGTGCTTCAGACTTCCGAGCAGGAGAGTCGGGAGACAGAGATAATCTCCTAGTGACCTGGAGATTGCCCCGCTTAATTGTGTGAATCAATCTAAAATAGTATAAAATCAGTTTTCTTACGTATTAGGGAAGTGGACGGTTCGCTTGTTCGGATGGTGCTCATGCTTGTTTAATTCACACACACACACACACACACACGCACGGATTTTCGCTGAGCCTTAGAATGTAGCAAGTATTTTTAATAAACTTTGTCCTAGCTTATTTCTGTGTGTTCTTCCGCACACTTGTGGTTGGTCGTTCGTCTGCATTTCCGGTAGATAGCGCCCGACTGATGCGCTGCAATCTTACATCCAACCACTGACTAGCCTAGTAGGAGGGTATCTTATAGCATCCGACGGTACAATCGAATGTAACTCATTGGATCAGAAACAGATAAACCGATGCAATACACATCACATCTTGATAGTTCGGCAGCCTTCGCAGCGGTACCATGAAGTGATCTGAGTGTGTCAGTGGTACGCTTTTTAACTCGACCTCAAGGGAAACTGACCAGACCGTGAAAAAGGAAGAGTCACACAGAGACCAGATGGTTGGACACATTCGGTAACTTAAGTGGCCATGCAGAGAGAATCACCGAATTCGCGACTAGTGGTCTAAGAAAGTCAGCGAAAAAATACATGAGTTAGATAACACTTCGGGGTAATGTTGTAACCACAGTTCATGTTCGTAGACGACGTCTAAGCCGGAAAGTACTAACTGTCACACAGTGACCTGTGCTCGGAAATGGGGCACAGAGTAGCCAACAGTTCGTAGTGTGACCATAAAGTGGATGACCAGTGTCCAGGGCGGATAGGGAAACGGTCACTGTGTGACAAGTTAGTGCACAGTGATGAAACGGTTACCTGGAAAAACAAGTCATCATCGGCTAGTCACCAAATGACTGAGTACGACTGCTCGTGCCGATGTAAATGGCATGCCTATTACATAAACAAGGCTTATTACAAGAGGTGTAGAATAGTTACTGTGGATTTCTCCAAGTTGCTTCAGAAAATTAGTCATAACCAGGTCAAGCCGCATGCCTTACCATGAGGGCTGATAACGCGAATGAACGATGGGTCGCGCGATCGATATGGGATAGGTGCGTTGCCCCGCGCAGTTCTAGTACCAAAAGTCTACTGCCCGTTTGAAACCAGTATGACAAAGCTGTTGCTGAGTATGCTCACAAAACACAAAAAATCGACGTGATCTGGTATTCCCACGGAACCGCGTATCCTAATATGTATAGCAAGCAAACCTTGAAAACCTTAACAAGCGACGTAGATGATAGCATCCCGTTTCAGAGTTATATGAACGTTAGAGCGTGTGACACCAAGGAACACCTTAGATTCAGATCACAAGCACTGCTAGAGCCGAAAGTGGGTCATAGCGGCAGGTTCGCGCATTAAATTAAACTGAAAGTACGAAACAAAACAAAACAAAACGATACAACGGTACTAACCTTGCACAAGCTGTCGGAAGAGCATAGGCAAAAGCCAGGTTGTACATCATCCTCTTCCACATTTTTTAAACGTAGACGGCAATTCTCCCCAGCCGCAGCACTGAGTAATTCTGTATCACCCATAAAAACCTGTGGTTAGGTAAAATCGCAGTGACCAAAGAAAGGACAAAGTAACATCAATGAAACTTTGGCATGAACACAGTTAGTTTCTTTGTGGGTAAAAGATGCAATGTGATTAAGCAAAAATGTTAGTATTGTGGTGCGGAAGATTCGGTCAACAATACATGGTCACCAAACAGCTGACTATCATGTGAAAATAAAGTGAGAACTACGAGACAGCTTCTATGCGGTTTCCACAGCCACCACATTATAAACAACGATACCAATGATAGAGACCCTAAAGTAGGGATGTCCAAACTTTTGCAAGGATAGCCACATTCTGAGGTAAAAATAAGTCGAGCCACATTCAGTCTGACATTAAGGTCATAACAAAATTACACGTACGAAAAAAGTCCAAGTCTGAACTTATTATTTCGTGATGAGGCCGCGGGTGCTTAAATGTTAACGCGGGCCGCATTTGGACATACCTGCTCTAAACTAATCGTTCATGGCTCATCCTGCATCATCTGAGTAGGAAAAGGTCCGGGAGCAGAGGGCCAGCTGAACTGATCTTGAAAGTGTTCCGCCCAACGAGCCATACGCCTTATTGTGAATAAACGCAAGCGCGCTGTCTCTGATTGTCTCACTGACGCCTAGTTTCCTGGGACCAGTGGTACGGATAAACTAGAAGAGCTTGCGATAGATGCCTACTGCTCCCACCTCCTCTATTTCTTGAGCCCGACTAGTCCACCAGACTTCCTTGTCAGCGCGCAGACTCGGCTTTTATCTACGCTTAATAGCCCGTCTGGTCACATTGTGTTCAGCCAGCCGGAAGGTTTCTTCTGGATTCCAAATGGCTCATAGAACTCTCGGATATCCAGTGACTGGTGCGGTGACGATGGATAGTGCCAAAAGCAAGTGTTCCTGCGTCGTGCATGGCGGCCGAGACCCTATTCCACTGAAGTTCAGTGTCATTAGGAAAAGAGCGCGAAAGTTCGGTACGCGGGGCATCCCGGTTGGCTTGTCTGACCGGAGTCTGACAAATTCTCACTTGCTAATCGGGGGAGATGCTTGGTGCACCTCCCGGTAAAGTTCGTGGAGAAACGGCACCGTACCAAGGCATGATCAGAGTCGACGCAGGTATTCCAGTACGAGCGGCAATCCAGGATGGAACCACGCCACCTGTAACTTATGGCTATGTGGTCAAGTTGGGTCCATGTTTAGCCAGCTACAGGAGGACGACAAGTGGTACTTCGGCGCCCACTGTGTCCAAAAGCAGTGCTACTAATTTACGGCTGGTGCTCGAACATAGGTGTAACAGACGATTACAGTTGTCCGTCCGTTCGGAGTTAAGTTCACTTAGCAGGGCTTCAGAAGAGTTCGGAGAAGCTACTTGCGCATTCATATGATGATGATGATGATGTGTCAGCTGTACGCCGTAACGGCGCTTCACTGCCGCGCGACCACCACCAGTCGCGCGCGGGCTGAGTATACCGCGAGGACGCCCACCCCTACGCGGATTCGAACCGGTGACCTTATGGTTGCAAACCAAACGTGCAAACCACTCGGCCACCGGCCGACTGCGCATTCATATCCCCTGCTACAACAACGAGATGTGAAATGGGAACATTGCGAAGCAATGTGGTCAGTTAGTGGCAAAAGGTATCTTTGGCAGATTCAGAACAGCAGTCGGTGGAGACCTAACGGGGAAACCACAAACAAACAGCGTCTAGTAGTACTTCGCGAGCCAACTTTAGTTGACGTCATTATACGGACTGTACACCAACAGTTGCTCACCGGAATCTAATCAAAAACGATGGCTCGGCCTTGAAGCTGAGAACGATGCATACCACAGTTTGACAGGTGATTTCCGCACCAGCGTTTTCGGATGCTTGCAACCAACAGCGAGAGGAAAAGCCGGGAGCAGTTAATTCAACAATACAGTGAGAGTCAATGACACTAGTTTCAAATACGCAACACACTTCAATACCCAGTGTGTAAAGCGTGAAGGTGAGTGCAGCCTGTTGACCTATATCTCTCAAAGTGCCAACGTTAAACGCAGCCAGGTAAACCGGACAGCGTGGTCTTAGAAGGGACGATTGCCGATAGGCGTCCAGTGAGTGGTGTGGAAAGATATATATATATATATATATATATATATATATATATATATACATATATGTACAACACTACACCAACTACATTACAATTGGCTGAGTGCCACAAGACATAAGAGAAAAAATAGATTGATTAGTGATTGGAAGCAGCAATTAGAGGTTTCTCTGTGTAGTTGCATCTAATGTCACTCAGGGACAAAGACCCGTTATGTTGTGGTGCGCTCGATATATTTTATGTCGGCAAAGTGTTAGTCCAGGAATTCCTTAAACACCGACACCGACTTTGCCTCGAAGGCGTGCTGCGGCAGGTTGTTCCATACATTCACCACTATGCGTTCAAAACAGAGTTGGTGAGCGACCCGCTTCAAATCCGGTACAACAAGCTTGTAACGGTGTCCTCGTGTGCTGCTTGGTGTGCAAAGATGAAGCAGCGGACTTGACATGGGGTATTCGTCCAGATGTAATATCCGGTGCGTCATGATAAGTTCAACCCTCAGTCGACGATAAGTTAGGGTGAACAGCTTTAGTTTCTTACACCGGTCTTCGGACGGCACATCTCGTAAGTTGGGAATCAGCCTGGTGGCTGCATACTGCACTCGCTCAATATTTTCTACCTCACCCCAGGTGATAGGACAATACGTGGGAGAGCCATACTCTAGCATTAATCGTATTATTGAGGCGGGTGGCAATCTCTTTGGACCGTGCTGAAGCTGCGCCTGAGCGATCAAAGCATACGAAGGCTGTTTTGGTAAAACCTATTCGTGTCATCCATGGATTTTAGATCGTAAGGTGAGAGTACACCGAGATCTCGCATGAAGGACGCGGGATGCAACGGCTGACCGGCCACCGTGTACCTTCGACTGTGCTCACACTTACTCAGCCTCATGAATTGTGACTTGACCGGGTTGATCGGAAGGTTGACCTCTACAGACCACGTGGAGAGGCGGTCGAGGTCCTGCTGAAGTAGGTCACAATCATTGGGTGTGCGGATTACTCTCCACACCTTGAAGTCATCTGCAAACAATGCACAAGGTGATTAGAGTAGCTGAGGCACGTCGTTTACATGGATCAGAAGCAAAACCGGCCCCCGTACAGTGCCTGGGGGCACGCCACTGCTCGATGGATACCAGTCGGTCAGATGGTCGTCCACCTGGACCCACTACTTTTGATCCACAAGGAAATTCTTGAGCCATCGATGTAGCGAGCCGCCAACACTGAGCACCCTCAGCCCGTCGAGGAGCAATGCATGATTTACCTTGTCAAAAGCCTTACTGAAGTCAATGTAAATGATGTCGACTGATGTGCCTTGGTTCAGCGCTTGTAATTATTCGTGCCTCGTTAACAGTAGGTTGGTGATGCACGAGCGACCTTTCACGAAGCCATACTGTGCGGGTGTCAAGAGGCTTTTCGACTCGAGAAGCTGCAGAAGACTCTTCTGACAAAACAGCGGTTAGGCAGATCGGCCGGTAGTTATCTACTTTGCTTGGGTTACCACCTTTCGGTATTGGCTTTACGACTGAGCATTTCCAGTCACCCGGTAATAGTCCAGTGGATAGTGACCTGTTGAACAGCTCAGTTACGGAAGGCGAGATGATGGTTGATAGGGACTTGAGGATCAGTGGGTGGATTCCATCTGGCCCGTCAAGACTTGCCAGAAGCTTGCGTACATCTTCAATGCTGCAAGCCAGGCTGTCTAGTTCAGCGGAAGCGGTACTCGTCGAACTGGTGACAGACACCTGGTCACTTGCAAATACAGAAGCGAAGTGCGCTGCCAATGCAGACGCACGATTTGTGCTCGAGGTTAGGGACTGTCTATCTGAGTCTTCCAACACTGGCACATTGCCTGCAGGCCTCAGGCGCCGCTTCACGTAGGCGGAGATCCTCTTGGGAACAGTTTTTACAGCGGTTACAAATTGCTCTTCGAAACTTCTGCACCTTTTGTTTTTGCGTTGTTGCAGAGATTTCGCTGTACCTTGTACGCCTTGTAGTCCACATCAGAGCCAGATAACACGAATTTGTTCCATAGTCTGCATCGTCGTCGGGCCAGTTTGCTGTACTCCTTGTCGAACCAATGTGGTTTGACTGGTCCAACTTTCCAGGTACTTGAGGGGTACAAATCGGACACACAACGATTTCACTCCCTCTAATGATAGTCCAACAGCTTTCAACAGATGAATCTTCTGGTAACGACCAGTCCATCTGGCTCGCTATTCGAATGAAGCGATTAAAGTCCGCCTTGCAATAGTTGAAGGCTGGCTCCAGCGGGGGAGTATACAGTGGCGGCATTTCCAAGCTGGCTATGATCATCGAGTGGCCACTCGCTCCCAGGGGCTCCAAAATCTGAATGTCATGCACACGTTACTCAGAACTGGTCAAAAACAGGTCTAAGCACGATGGAGTCGCGCGCGCAGTTATGCGCGTCGGTTGGTTGATGTGCTGTGTGGCCCCGGTTTCAAATATCAACTTCGTAAACTTCCTCTCGACTTCACAATGGCCGGGGAGAAGTTCAGCATCAGGCCATTGTATTCAGGGTAAGCTGAGATTGCTCATGAGTAGGAACAGCTGACGACTCATGTAGCAGCTGCTCAGTGGACTGCGATATACCACGCCTACGAGCATCTCGCAGCATCTTAGGTGAATCAAATACCATAACTGCTCAGATTGATCATCAGCGGTTCAGTGGGAAGACTTAATGTAAAGCAGAACGCCACCGCGATCATTTGATGGTCTATCACAGCGGCAGCACGAGTAGTCGCTGATTTCTACTTCTTGGACGGTTAGACCGGAGTTTAACAATGTCTCAGCAAGGCCGCTGCGAAGTTACAAAGTAGTACAACTCATCGCATTTGTTCATCAGACTGCAAATGTTAGTAAAGGCTATGCGCAGGCCGTGGTGGGAAAGGGGAAACGACGGTTAGAGAAGAAGTCTCACAGCAAGTGAGCCATTGCGTACGGTACTTGGCAATATCCAGGAGCTTTTGCAACCAGTTGCGCTCGTAGTCTTTTGGTCCCCAACTTGGGAGTCGGGAACACCCAACAATAGGCAGCTTCAACGTTTGTCCCTGAACGCATTGGATCTAAGTTTTACATTGCTCTCCCTGTCATCGCTCCCACCCCACGCCTGCACTCGCAAATAGGGCACGTCGAGGTAGCAACTGAGTAGACATGCGGAGTACATGCCCAAGCCAGCGAAATGATGGGGTCGAACGGTCGGCGGAGTTCGTAAGATCTGAAGACTCGCTGACGGACTTCCTCATTACTGATGTGATGCTGCCACTGAACACCAGCAATGCTTTGCAGGCAGCGGTGATAGAAGA
>CALYDF020003852.1:0-25531 GCA_944474145.2 Dicrocoelium dendriticum
GTCATCACTGCACCTAAAGCGCAGTTACACCGGAGACGTTAAGCAACATACAGCCACATGAAATGAGCAAATCACATAAACCATCATACGGATATGCCGACATAACCCGTGATAAATTAGCACATGTAATAAATGGTTTATCAACATATCCGTGATACATTCAAGATGGAAAGCGAGCTCAAGAAAGCAAACAAAAGAAAAAGAACAAATAGTTGAAGTTAACACATTTCGGTTAAGCGATGAAAAGGAATTAAAAAGAAGCTTATTCAGGTAAACATTTAAATGTCGTAATAAAATAAGCATAAATACAAATGGTAAAACTAATCGCCCTTAAAGAAACTCAACACACCAGCACCCCGGTTGGTAAATCGAATGGAAAGCGCATACTGTCGAACCAACCAACGCTACGCCGGTTTCTGCTTTACCTTCTTAGCAGCATCCTTCGTCGCTTAGTTATTGTGTCCCGAGTTGCCCTCGAGGGTGGCTCACTGACTTGCCTGGCTCAGAACTCACGACCGCATGTGCTATTGCACCATGCGCTCAAGTTAGGTGGAGTACACTCCATAGTCGCCTGCTACTTCCGCAGCTGCCATTTTCTTTTCTGCATGCTCGAGGACTTCTCCTGTACCTTTTGCTACTACCTTCATAGTGCAATCGTACCATGTACACCGATCAACCGCCTTACATTCCCAATAAACCGAATTCAATATTAGAATTTGATAGGCTCAAGTTGATCATGTCCTGGTAACGAAGCATCGGGTTCCTTGAATCCTGCTTCCCTACATTCAACCTCCTCGTTAGCTGCATCGAATACATACGACACATTTGGACCGAGCCACCTCAGGTGCCAGTGCAATTTCACTCCACCATCATTTGGAACCTTGGAAAATTGGACGGTTGCTTTGACCCTTCATCCTGTGCGACACATTAAAAGGGCACGTCCATCAATCAACATAGCCCAAACGAAGGGTAACTGTGACCTGCGTGCATGTGTTTACCAGGAAGGGACTATAGAGTCGACTTAAGGTATAACAAACCTAGCTTCTAGTCCGAAGGTGCAAGATCGAGTCTAGGTAACAGAAAGCGTGTAACACCCCTTCTCTGTATCCTTAGCTCAAATAAAACTGGTGTTGGTTACGCTGCTGGTTTTGCGTACTGGCGTTTCTGCTGAGGTCCCTTCCACGTCTTTCACTGCTCCATAGCATTTCAATCCTCGTGTGTGTACAAATCTGGACGAAACTAAACAGACAGACCAGCATAACAGAAACGTAGTGTTGGTGCTTACGTATGCCCTATCCCATTCCACGTGTTGGATGTTTTATCATCCTCATGAAATGTGTGAAAAGCAGATGGAACCCGTTTGACATATGAACATGACTGAGTAAACATGTGAAAGCAAATGAAGCGGACACTTGCACCTCAAGCTGTAACTGTATATTCAAACATAGAGGCAAAAGAATAGCGCCAGGGCGTCCAAACCTAACCCCTCAGGCGTCTCAAGCTCCTGTATTCCCCAAATAACTTCATTCCCCTATTTGAACTAATGTTGCAGCTTGCCTGCTTCTAATTCCTCCAATGGGTTGCCATTATTTGGGACCCAAAGCTCCAGTCAGTCCACAAACAAAAGCAACTGGAGATCAACTTTTATCGGTTGCTTCCAGGAAAGTGCCACAACAGACCTCCGTGGACTGAACTTACAGGAGTTGGATTAATTAAGGTGTGAAACTATGGCCTGTTATCACCAATGCCGCTTATAAAGCTACACAAATTCAACGGAATCTTGTGTGCTTAATTCGATAACAACCCATTCATTGGCATGGTGTCTTAAGTATTGAATATGCTAACCTCTGCAAACGCGAATGCAATGATCAAGGAGTAAAATGATAGACGATCGCCATCAATGGAATTCCGTCTGATATGCCATCGGTATCCTTGCTGGAATCAATGCACTGAGGTGCACCGCGCTTCACCCAAACTCACTGCGCTATGGTAGGCCCCCCATTACTACGAGTAACACCAACTTCCGCGAAACAGATGGAGGCCATTCTGTTCTCTGTGTATCGACGGCCACAATGCATAAGATGGAGTGCGCATGCTACCGAACATCCCTTGAAAGAACGCACAAATTAGATGAACAACAAAAAAGAAGAAGTAACAACACGATGAAGAAACGTCCTTGTTTTAAAGTGACCCCTGCCCCACAGCTTCCAGTTCCGAAAAACTCAACACCATAACAAGGAAAAATGCCGAAACATTCTATAGGCACTCTCTCTTGAAATGGTCATTAGTACCAATCTAGTTTTGATCCCTGAATATGGTTTTACAGTCTGAACTAATGACACAGGATAGTCTAGAGAGCCGGGCCTTTCCGTAACAGGCTGTTAACAGAAATTCGACTGAATGCAGCAGGGACACGAATACAAACTAACTGATCAATGGGAGTGGCAAAATCTGCTAAGCTACCCATTGTGGCTGTCAGCGTACGAACTACGCTAACAGCCAGATAACATCCAGAGGGACACCGCAGGATGCCAGCGATGTTCCGGAAAAGCAGAACCGATGTGTTAGGTACAGCAATGTATCCAACCTCCATCTTGATGCTCAAGGACTTCACCAAATTTGCGTAACAACAGACTTCATGAGGGTCGGCAATTCCCATAATCTGATGTCTACAACTTCGACCTTGACATCTGTGAATCCTGATGCGATCAAATATTGCCTTCGTGTAGGAATCAGGTAAGTTGATCGAACAAGTGAAAGCACTATGACAAAGAGACTGCTGGTATTCCTAGTATAGACGTAGGAACAATGGTGTTCCGAATGTCACAAAATGAATGCTGCAGTTGAGGCAATTAGCCCTATCTACCGTAAGGCGCGATAGGCTTGCGTGTAACCGTATTTCCGCAGAATTTAACGAAAATGGTGTCACTATCACAGAAAGTTGCAATTTCGTCTGCCTGGTCTTCACACTAATGTTGCAAACCGTATATCTGCGTATGCTCAAAGAAACATGCTGTGCTCGTACCCAGATTAAATTATTTACCCGTGCAACCAAACTGCGATAGTACGCAATTAACATAGGATATCCTTAGGCACTCAGCATTTACGCCGGACAGGAACCAATTTTGCCTGCGGGGTGGATATATGAATAGCAATAGCTGCGTCTATATTTTAGTGAGATTAATACAACTATTAAGCTAGCTCCTTTTGCGAGACAGTAACCAAGGTTTGATGATACCCTATAAAAAAGACGTGAAACTTCAGCAACACAACATTGAGCAAAACGTTCACCTCGAAAATCCGCGTCCGGCAACCACAATTTAGATTCAGGTGATTCATTACGGTCCACTCTCATTCAGCAGGCTTTGACAAGATTGGAAAGCACCAGACAGCACTGTTTTGACCTTCTGGGTCTCGTTAGTTGTGCAGCTTCCATGGGACTCCTGCTATGTTCAGACCCCATGACTTCCGGTTGCAAGCAGCTTTTACCACTTCCCCACGGGTGACAGCCGCGGAATTGCGCGGTTAACAGTTGCCCATGGGGCTGTCCGTTTAGCTTCTAAGTCGTGTGTTGCGCAAATGCACTATGCAGATAGTCCTAGCGCATGGGGCTAACTGCTGACCTCTGCACAATTCGTAACTGACATGGCAGTGGAAGAAGAGCCATGCTATATCAAAATCACCTATCGTTCCTGCATGTCCTCAACTGTCACCCATGGTTAAGTGGCACAAGCTGCTGGCAACCTGAAGTCATGGTCTCTAAACCAGGCAGGGTTACGATGGAAGACACACCACTGAGGAGACCCAGAATGTCGAAATGGCGCTGTCTGCTGCTTTTCCAAACGTCCTAAGGCCTGATGACTAAGAGTGCACAGTGATGCATTTTCTCTGAATTACACCAAAACCCCACTAATTATTAGTAATAACAGTTATGATTTACATAAGCGGTGGTTAACGTAGCACAGTTATGCCTACCGAGTTCGTGCTGTGTCGCGTACAGTGGCCAAAGTTGAACCCATAAACATAAACCATGAGCTAACATTTAGCTGCTAGGTCTATGACCTAGGGAAATGACTCTATGCAGAAGCACTTTCTATTTGTACAAATCCGGCTACAGCTTGTTGATCGCGATGGCCTCAGCAGTGGTCAGCTTACGCTTTTTGAATACTCACAGTGATCATTTCTGCACAACTTGAGGTGCTTCAAACCATTCATTAGTCTTAAGCAGATGTTCTAAAATTGATCTGTCATAATCATCATCATCATCAACAGCAGTACATCAGCCATTTGAACTGATGCTTCGCTGCCATACAATCATGAGGACCTATGAAATAAAGAATAATAAGAGGGAGAGAAGAGGGACTTACCTGAAAATCTTAGTGCCCTAAGCAAACATTCAGGGTCAAGGCGCCTACACCTTGTGTAGACAACATATCGTCACAAACAGCTGGCTATCGTGCAAAAATAAGGCGACATCGGCGAGACAGCTTCCTTGCGGCTATCACTGCCACACGTCATAATCAGCCATTACCCCGCAGATAACTCAGCACCAAACACACTTTAAACAGACAATCCGATTTGCAGACGGCAGCAGACGCGCCACTGGTGTCGGTTGCGAGATATGTCCTGTAAAGTCTCGAGCCAAGCACAAGGTGAGTCACTTGGACTCCAACCCGGAAGGCGAGACGGACCAGCGGCACCCAGTTTGGTAGTCAGTGACTTCATTTCACGCTGCCAAGTCAAATTCTGTCCACCGCGAGCCTTGCGCCATCCTACGTCTGGCAGACTAAACAAGGTCCTCCTAGGTAAGCGGTGACCAGGCATGCGTAGCACGTGCCCGAGCCAACGCAACTTATTCAGTGCTATCTGTTGTTCTAGGGAGCTAGAATGATTATCACCAACTAGTACTCGCCTACGCACATCATCGTTGCGGACACGCTGTTGCCATGCGACACCATCAATGCTTCGCAAACAACGATGATCAAGAACTTGAAGGCGCCTCAGATCTTCAGACCGAAGGGGCCAAGTTTCATTACCATACAGCAGAACGGCCCTCACTGTGGCCTTGTATACACGGCCTTTCAGACGGAGGGAAACTCAGTTCTGTCGCCAGAGATGACGCAGGTTCAAGAAGACAGCTCTGGCCTTTGCAATGCGTGAGCTCACGTCAGTTTCTATGCGCCCATCATTGCTGATGCAGTTGCCAAGATAAGTGAAATGATCAACCACCTCGAGTTCCTCGTTAGCAAGCGTCAAGGGGTCATCAAGTGGCTGGTGGTCCTGCAGCAACACTTTGCACTTTAAAGGTGCGAAGTGCGTACCAAATAATGGGACCACTCTGGACACGCTATTCAGGGTTGATTGTGCCGCCTCAACATTGTCGAAAAGCAAGACAATATCGTCCGCATAATCTAGATCAACTAATATTTCACCAGGCAGCACTTCAACGCCTACATGATGAGATTCCGCAAGGGAACACTCCATGATAGAATCCACGAGGAAATTGAACAAAAACGGGGAAATCGGACAAACCTGACGAACGCCACTCGTAGTCGAAAAGCTATCCGATAGGACACCATAGACCCTGACGCGGCCTGTAGTGTTCCAGTATAGAGCACGAAGGAGGTTCACATATTTCGTGGGAACACCTTTTCGCGCAAGTATTTCGAACAGTATCGATCGATCGACTGAATCGAACGCACTCTTGGAATCGAGGAACACAGCTATTGTCGGTCTGCGGTATGCGTGGCGCTGCTCTAGCACCTGCCGCCAAGTGAATATATGATCTATACAGCCGCGTCCTGGGCGAAAACCGGCCTGCTCTTTCCTAATCCGAGATTCCGGTTCTGCAGTGAGGCGACGAACGATAATCGAGGCTATTAATTTTGTCACAACCTGCGTTAGGCTAATACCCCTGTGGTTCGCACAGTCTGTGCGACGGCCCTTTTTGTATATTGTCACTATAATCGATTCGATCCAATTAGCCGGCACAGTCTCGTCGTTCCAGATATGTTTGAATAGGGAGGTCAGTGCACTGCAGAGGACCTCACCTCCATCCTTAAATAGTGCAGGTGGTAGGGAATCCGGGCCAGCCGAACGAAACCGATTAAGGGCTGTGATCGCGTTTCGGACCTCGGCCTCCGACGGCGGCTCTAAACTAACCGTCCATGGCGCGTCCTGCATCAACTGAGTAGGAAGAGGTCCGGGAGCAGGGGGCCAGCTGAACTGATCTTGAAAATGTTCAACCCAACGAGCCATACGGCGCTCCTTATTGTGTATCAGCGCACCCGCACTGTCTCTGATTGTCTCACTGACGCCTGTTTTTCTGGGACCAGTGATGCGGATTAGCTGGAAGAGTTTCCGGTAATTGCCTACTGCTCCTGCCTCCTCCATTTATTGAGCCCGACTGGTCCACCAGGCTTCCTTGTCAGAACGTAGGTTCCGCTTTAGTTTACGCCTAATAGCCTAATATTGTGTTTAGAACCAGCCGGGAGTTGTCTTCTAGCTTCCAACAGGTTCACGGACCTCTCGGATATCCAGTGACTGGTGCGATGACGACTGATAGTGCCACAAACAGATGCTGCTGCGTCGTGCATAGCGGCCGAGATCCTACTCCACTGAAGTTTAGTGTCATTAGGGCAAGACAGCGAGAGTTCGCTCTGCAGTGCTTCTTGATAGGCTTGCCTGACAGAGGGCTGGGACAATTTCTCCGTTGCCAATCGTAGGAGACACTTGATGCGCCTTCCGGTAAAGTTCAAGGAGAAACGACAGCGCACCAAGGCATGATCAGAGTCGACACAGGTACTCCAATAAGAGCGGCCATCCAGAATGGAACCGCGCCACCTGTAACTTATGGCTATGTGGTCAATTTGGGTCCATCGCTGGCCAGCTACAGGTGGACGCCAAGTAGCATTTCGGCGCCCACTGTGTCTAAAAGCAGTGCTAGTAAGAAACAAATGGTGCTCCGCACACAGTTGCACCAGACGCTCGCCGTTATCAGTCCGTTCGGAGTTAAGTCCATAATTACCACCCAGATGAGCTTCCGAAGAGCTCAGACGCCCTGCTTGTGCGTTCATATCCCCTGCAAGTACTATAATATCTGAACTAGCAGCACTGCGTAGTAGCGCGTTCAGTTCGTGATAGAATGTGTCCTTGACTGCATTAGGACTGCAGTCGGTGGGAGCATGTACGGAAATAACAAACAAACAGCGTTTTGTTTTACTTAGCGAATTCACCTTAGCTGATGTCGTCAAACGGGCTGCACATAAACGGCTGTTCACCGGAATCCAATCAACCAACGATGACTCAGCCTTGGAGCTGAGAATGATACCTACACCAGCTTGAACCCTGAGTGCCGCATCGGCGTCTCCGGATGCGTGCAACCAATAGCGAGAGGATAAGTCGGGTGCAGTCAATTCAATGACCCCGTTAGGGTCATCAATCCTAGTTTCGGACACACAACACACATCAACACCCAGTGTGTCCAAGGTGCGTGCGAGTGCAGCCTGCTGACCTGTTTGTCTTAGAGTGCGAACGTTGAATGTCGCCAGGGAAACGGGACAGCTTAGTCTTATAAGGGACTTTTGCCGATAGGCGTTCGATAGGTGCTGTGGGATGGTGACTGCAGATGGTACTATTCCAGTAGCACTTCGGTTGCTGTCAATTAAGCTGGGAATTATAAAAGGAAGGTTAGTAATGGGGGTCGGGATGGGAGTAAGAGAAAAAGGTGGAAAAGAAAAAGGGAGGCGCCAGCAGTAGCATGTTTTCGCTTATCCGCCCTGCTGTATGCAGCGGATAAGGCGACCCTTGATAATCTGCGCGACGGCCGATGCAGGATGAAGTTTATGTTTGAAGAAAACGTCATGCTTGAGCTGTGGACATGCTTGACCGCGCCGTGCAGCAAGATTACCGGGCAGCGTTGCGCTAATTGCCTCGAAAAACGTCCGGTTGTGTGTCATGTATATCGCCACCACATGTGCAGAGGGAATAATATAGCATGAATTACTCGCAGTGAAACGATCTATTGTCTTTAAGGTGTTGTGTAATTAGCAGTACAAATCTCACTTAGGATTTGCTCTGGCGGCTGGTTATTTTTGATTCGCTGCAATTGACACCTGAGTATTAAGCAGGACAAAGCGGATATGTTCATCTAAAAGTATTGAATGGAAGGCGTCCTTTTTTCTTAAGGTTGCTGTTGCCGCAGTCAGGGTGTGAACTACAGAATACCTTTTGATGAATAACGCGGTATTCCCATGGTTTTCCGGGGTCATGCCGTTAAGGATTTCAATACTATGATCTTCCCATTTTGTGCAGAACTGATATTAAATTGACACACACAAATAAGATGAAGCATTATGGAAGCTTGTAGCTTGACTAAGCAACCACCAAAGTAGTAAATAACTATTGTCGTCTAGTACTATCAAAAGTAAAACAAGCATGCGCAAAACAACCAGATGCGCGCCTCAGCGCAAAGCAACAATATAAGAACATGTTGTGGTGAGGAACAAAAGATAATGCACTTTTGTTTGAGGTACGTATCGCTTTCTTGACTATGTAGGCGGAAATTTTTAACGAGTGATACAAGGTAGCAATTGATCAAGGAAACCAATTGGTAGTTTAGTTGTACATGCTATCGTTAACTCTCTGATTAGTCGACCAGTAACCGATAACTACGTACCCCTATAAACAGACCTTTACTTTACAGGCCGTCATTTCTTGCATTCTTACCACGCACAAAAACTTGCAGCCTTGGAACAGAAACAAAAGTTGATCATAGGTAACAAAACGCGTGGGCTACCATGGTAGGCATAGGGCCATTTTCAGCAATTTTGCATTCCCATGAGTAGTCGTTCGCGATCGATAAGGATTGCCACCAATAGCCTAAGCGATTAAAGACTGTGAACGACTCATCAGGGATGGCTCTGTGACCAGTAGTCAGCAGGTGTCTAGTGAATGCTGAGCTAGCTCGATTTCCAGATTCAACTGATTCCCTAGTCACAGATCCCGTTCGGCTGCGTAAGCACTTTGGTATTTGTTCATTGTTACTAAAAGCTAGACTCCGGTCAGTGCGCCCGAGGTAGCTGTCCCAACTGCTAGAGTCAATTTTGTATTGACAGTGGGATAGGCACTGCTTTATCATCAGTGTCTTAATGGAGCACAGCACAGGTCTAGTCGAGATAAGCATCCTCAGTGCCGCAGTGTTTTACGCTATTTTCATTGTGACATTTACATGTTTCTCGGTGATCTTCATCACAATGTCATCTTTGAAATGATGATCAAAGAAAATGGGCTTCTTCGGGACTGTCTGCGTACGAGCTTGCTTATTTGGATCCCAGTAGTATTAGTTGACTCTAGAAACCGAGCTAGCTCAGCAGTCATTAGACACCTGTTGACAACTGCTGACCCAGCCAATCCTGATGAGTCGTTCGCAGTCCTAACGCCCGAACAGCCGCAACAAATATTCAGACTACTGGAGGCTATCGTTAACCATTAAGAACGACTACCACTGTGAACTCAGAAAAAGGCTGACAATGGCTAGCCCATACATTTTGCTTTATATGACCACCGCGTTTTGTTCCAAGGTGATATATTTGTGAGGGATTAGAATGCTCGAAATGATGGCGTCATCTCACAACCTACGTCTTCCGATTTTTATGTTTGCAAGTAATGAAGTTCGTTTGTTTTGGTATGCGAGCTATCAATGTGAAAGGCTGCAGACTGACAAGTTTGTATTAATAGCTGAATTCTGGAATATATTTCTTTGCAACTTGCAATGGTGTCATGTGCCAGCGCAGGATCTCACCACCGACGAGCAATGCTTTCTCATGCAAACCCGCTGTCGTCTTCTTCAGTACTTAGCCAAAAAGCTGATAACTTCAGTAGCAAATCTTGAAATTTGTCAGAAGTGGACATCCAATATCTCCTGATTCTTATGTCTCCGTTCTTCGCAAACGGCTACAATGTCACAAGTTACCACATGTTAACATCTGCGGCACTGGGAGTGATCCTCTCCAAGGAAAGTACATGCCTGATGGTAACTATTCCAGTTTTTAGACGTGAAATGCCAACGGATTTGGTGCAAAGCAGTGACCAGTTGTTTATTTAATTAGTTACGTAAGAATAAAGGAATGAAAGTAAGCACACACTGAGCGACCACAACAAGTCAACTAACATGTGCTCTGTTTGAGAAAATAAGTTGTAGCCAATATGGACAAATTGAGTTATCACCTGTTTCAGCAGCAATTCTGATTAACTAGGGACTTATTTTTGTAGTTTTTCAAAATATTTAAAGTAGAATACAAGGAATTTTTAGTTTCAAGTATTTTACATATTGGGTTTGACGTATGCGCTCAACAATTTCTTAAGTAAATTTTCGAATGGATAAATACACCAATGCGGTCCATTTAACCGGTCTCGTGCGTTATAGATAGGCCGGCGTAGCAGTCTTTCTAACGCTAATTCAGCGAAAGAAGTGGTACTAATTGGAAACTTTGAAGGCGTGTTGTGGATGCCAGGTGGATTTCCACTTGTTCTACATATATGTACAAACATAGATGTAGTGAATCACGAAATGCAGTGGATCTTTCCTGTCTAACTCTAGTTCGATAGTCCTGTTGGTGCAGTACGTCCAAAGACTCAACAAGCATCCATAAGCGGAACACTTTATCGATAAGCACAGAAAGAAGAGGAAAGCTGGTAGATGCATACAATTTGTATTGTCTCTTCATTACCATTAACAACAACCATTATGCGCCTTGACAAGCTTGACCTGCAATGTGAATAACTGAAATGCGCTTCTATGTTCATTGCAGTTAGAGTGATAAATAATTGTTTCTGTAAGCACAGGAATAGATTCTCCCGGATTATAGCGATAACCTCAGCGAACCGAAGGAAACGGGAATTGGCGTGATGTGAATCGGTTTTGAACCCTGAGCCAGCTCTATCCGGTAACTCAAGACCAATGCTCGTTTGCCTATCAAAGAAGCCGTCTGCCTATGCGAGCACCGAATTGGACGTGGGTATATAATCTGGATAACTTCACTTTGAACTCATCTTGGCACATCCCTCCTTGTTTGAGAAGTCAACTCCCTATCAGTGATGCTTACGTAAGTGGATCCTCAGGCACGTAACCAGTATGAAATGGCTCCCATACGCTGTGGTTCCTTCTTTGAAGTAGAGACAAATTTTCGGTTCGATTGTGTAGCAAAGTATCTTTTTCTCGTAACTCGGAGTGTACGCTAAGTTTCCTACGGTTTGTTTAAATCACGTTTGAGAGCTAACCCCATATAAAGCTTGGTAATTGTCGTGCTCACTAATCACTTCACCTCTTGAGGTTAGTTGTCTTTCTTGAGAATTCGTCGCCACAAACGTTGCTTTAATTAACACTACCTCGTGGTGTAGACAGTAAGCCGAACAAATTCGTCTAGCATGACTAACTACGATATTCACAAGTGTCCGATTGTACCTCACTGGTGTGAAGTTGGTGAAGTGCAGGTACTGACCGGCCAAAGTTATTTCTCGATACACATACCTCTTAATGAATCTATCATGCCAGCGATTGATGAAGATGTTCAGATATATTAAACAATTGATTTGTTCCACTTCGCATGTAACCCATAACTTAGCATGCGCACCGCTGAAGCGCACTACCAACTGTGTAATCTACTGTTTCGACGAACAGAAAGCTTAGATATAAGCAATATGGTTGGCGGCATCCGGTTTCGGATTTGCCTGTCAATGTGGCCACCCCCAGGACGCCTGCACCTACGGAATGGCCATAGGTGGCTTGCGCTGCACCACCCACAACTCCAAACACACACCTCATATCCAGAGTAAACCCAAAGGAATAAGACCGGGAGGCATGTGGATGGGAGCCAGGTTTTCTCAACGGAGCCGGCTCACAATCCTTCACAGGCAAACACAATCAAGCTGTATTTGTGTATCAATCACACACAAGGCGGTGGCTGGACCATAGTCCACTCCACACTGAGTGCATGGAATCACTCTTTGCTCCTAACATGGCCACAAGGACCGTGCACCCTGCCACCCCCCAGCAACGACCAACTGTCTCCTGGAGGCAGTATAGACGAGGTAGCGTGGAACAGACAGGTGGGCACCTTGTCAACATGCACATCAAGCGCAGCCATACTGGGAACATCATGCAACAGCCAGTCACTTGAGAGAAAGATAAAAAAGAAGATAAATAAAATAATGCATAAGGAAACGGTAACACAAATCTTACATTAATGAGCATATGAAATAAGTTGTTTACAAAAGAATCCGAGATAAGCTCACGAGGTCAGAAAGTATATTTTACGGAAATGTCACAAACACGAAAATGTTATCGAAATTAACTACAATTGGTTTAAGCGACGTGTGCAAGCTTATAGAAGAGAGTACAGGTAGACATTTAGATGAGAAAGAAAAGTATTAGGACAAATTTCAGTAAGTGGAATATTCCCATTTCATTATTAAGAACAAAAGACTGAAGGTGAACAATTGTTTTCGATGATTCATTTTCAGACCTGTACAATCATATGGATGAAATAGCAATGGGCAAGTAGAAGTGGATTAACGATCAGTTCAAATGAGATTGACCACGTATCGACCAGAGGCACGAACCAGTAACAAACAGCAAACCCTGGCTGGGGAACATTTGCACAATTGCAGTTGCTCTCCGAAGGATCCGTTTTGGCTGGCCAAGGTAGCATAACAGCTTCGATCAGCTTCTTTTGTGCACACAAAAGCGGTTGATACAACCGAATGCTGATCGCCTCGGCACTATCAAGGGTGCGGAGGCGCAGGCCTTTCGACTGGAGTGGAAGGACCCTGTACAGTATTGGAAAGGCACTGACTGGGTCAACCTCATGCCCACCATCAACCAGATGAGCCATAACCGAGCTAGTTTTAGCTCCAGTACCGCCTCGACGCAACCAGCGTGGTAGGTGCTCCTTAATACTTTTCGACAGTTGCCGCGCCGTTCGACCGATGTAAGTAGCGCCACACGCGCACTTGAACTGATAAATTACCATAGAAGCGGTCAGCGTCGGTAACTTGTCCTTGTTGTAAATACGGATGAGTGGCTCCGTGGAAAAGGTACACCTAAGCATGGCTGCTGGAAAAGTTCACATAACAGCTGTTGAAAGGCTTCTCGTTACACGCTCAGCAGCGACGTCTCCCTTGAAGGGTAGTCGAATGAAAAGTTCTTTTTTCTCTGCTGTCTGAACCTGCAACTGGTCGGGCTTACTTTGCATGTTCCTAAAAATGAAACGATCAGGATATCCGTTTTCGCGCAGCAAATTCTGAATGAGCGTCAACTCATTATCCAACTTGTTTTCAGAACAGATCCTGTGGGCCCTTGTGGTTAGACAGCAAATTAGATTCGCTTATATCTTAACGGAACGAAACTGTAAAAGTTCATATACTGGCCACTCCAGGTTTTCTTCCTATAGACCTGCCGTTAGATCGAGCCGTCTGCCCTTCTAGTTAACAGCACATCACAAAACGGCAACTGATCGTTCAATTCCTTTTCGTAGGTGAACTGCAATGATCCGTGGGCCCGATTAAAACGGTCAATAACAGCGTCAAGATCAACAGACTGGTCGGCCATGACAAATATGTCGTCCATATAGCGGTGGTAACATTCAAAGGCCGTGATCTCCGCATGTAACTTGGTATTCTCTAATTTCGCCATGAAGACATCATCTAACAACGGACCCAATGGCGCCCATAGCTACACCATCCTTTTGTCGGTAGTAAGTGCCATTGAATAAGAACTGTTCGTTCCAAGTGAAACGCAAAAGAAGGCTCTTCAAGTCACGCAACGGTACTCATATACTTGCTTTTGTTTGTACAGGTCTGCAGATGAATCATCAAAAACAATTGCTCACCTTCAGTCTTTTGTTCTTGATATTAGGACAAAATTGAAAACCCACCACCTGAAATAAAGAGACTTAGCATGCAAGCATGCGGTTAGTAAATCGAATGCAGCGTACTTACAACCGCTGCGCTGGTTCTGCCTACGTTCTCTGCAGAACCCGTCGGCGCTTCGGTAGTCCTCCCGAGTGGCCTAGCTCATGGCTCACTAGGCCTGCCTGACTCAGGCACTCGCGACTGCGTGTGCTACAGCAGCATGCGCTCGATGTCGATGGAGTACAACCCATCGGTGCTTGCCGCTTTCATACTTGCCGCTTCTTCTCCACATGTATGAGGTCTTTCTCCTGCACTTCGGCAACTGCCTTCGTGAGTTGTTCGCGCCATGCACGCCGATCAACCGCCTTCGATTCCTATGACTTAGATCATGTACCTGAGCTATTTCCATAGAAAGATATTTTATATAATCAAAAAGAGTAAGTTAGCGATTACAGAGCCTCATGGGTTGCTCATTGCTAGTCTATCACATTGCAGGTAGGGTTAAATTCACGGCGGCCGTTTGGAAATAAAGTGCTCCGCTCCCAGGCCAGTTTATTCCAATTTCTGGCCATATATCGTTGTTTGTCGATTTCAATTGTATACTTTACTATTCTTTTTGGTTCCGAATTATACAGTTATATATTGTTGTCCGTTTTCGGCCCTTACTCGGTCGTTCTATAATGTTTGCTTTCTTTTGTTATGCTCCAAACGTTGTCAGACCAGTTTACTTAGTTCTTTGGACCGATAAATTCGCTTAGATCGCTTTTTGTGTGTAATTAAGTATTATTACCCATTCTGAGCTAATTTAACAAAAATATGTGTGCTAGTTTGTGGTAGCTGTCGCAATTCGCTATTACCTTGATTCAGCCCTAACAATCGGCATCGTGTTTCGAAATGGTTCTGCTGACTCCTTGTGGTCTATCTTAATGTGTTTGGTCATCGCACAAACTCCGTTACATACACTTTTGCGGTATGAAATTCCATATTTTAGCTTCGGTTTATTACTTGACTAATTCAAACTGCTGCGTCTTATTCAGTATTATCAGGTCCAAATATTTGGTAAATTGTGTCAAATAAAATTGTGTTCATCTGCAGTCGATAGAACTGGCGAGCAGGTAAGTCGAAGGAAAGGTTCCAGGATTTGGAGCTCCGTGGGTTCATCCGAAGAGGTAGAAAATGAGTCACACCTATGTCGGGACTTGCCTACTTGTCGGCTGGCTGCGAGCACACCAGAACGATATCCATCAATTTATGGAGACTGTGCTGGTCTATCTGTGGCTGCGTTACGTTCGTCCGGCACTAGCAACCAGGTAGGCGATAACTCAAGCGAAGGAGGCGAATAGCGAACAAAACGAAATAAGAAGGAGAGAGTCACTGCCAGCAACCAGCAGCTTTGCAAGGTTATGAAACTCCACAGATACGAATACTCAGGTCACATTTCTGGAGTGCCTGTTTGCTAAGCTCTGTTACGTAGATAAATAGGGCTTGAGGGTGAAGCTAAGCAACCGTCCCGGGAATCGAGAGGAGGGGAAGATGCAGCATCTACAATTCAGTTTTCCAGATGACGCCGGTCTGAATGTTATGCTATCCCATCCAGGTAAGTCAAATGGTGTGGATATGGGTCCCTCGGACCGAGAGGAACTGAAATCCGCTCACATTGTGTTCAAGCCACGTACCGATAGGCGGAAAAGTAGCCTTCGTATCGTAAATTTTCGGGTAGTTCCTCGGGTCCTCCGAACACGGATCAACAGGTCAAATACATTTCATGTGCTCCCGGCGGATTAAACCGTGTCCTGCGCTTAGCCTTAACAAATGTGTTCAGTTTTTTATGGGCAAACGTGACGATGTAGATCACTTCATTGTCTGTCGTCGTCCGGACATACTGGGAGTGGCAGTAAGCTGGTTTAATCCTGAAGTAATTACCCAGAAATTCCAGGTCATTGGATACTCAAGTTTCCAATGCGACAACTAATCAAACGAGCGAGGTGGCATGCTGATATACATACGGTTTTCGCTGTGCGTCAGACTTGTAAACAACTACCGAAACCAAGTTGGCCTGTGCGAGCAACTATGGTGCTCGATCTGCCTGAGACAGGGTCCATTGTTTGTGGGTGCAGCTTGTCACCGTCTGCAAAATCCATGTCTTGAATGGTTGCCTCATACTTGAACCAACATGCAACGGCCCCGGTTCATGCTTCTGGCGATGTTAACTTCCCTTGAATACTGTGATTTAAGGCCCTACTACTCCCCGGGCACTGTGAAATCAAGGAGAAGTTTGCGGAGATGATATTTGAGATTGGAGCAGCACAGTATATCTGCCAATCGCCGCGCGTTACGCCTCATTCCGCTGCAACATGCTTGGACCGACTGTTAACCAATTGAAACCTCAGATGTCTAACGACCACTCGAAGGTATTAACCGACCTGGAGCTGCCGATGCCCTACTCACGTCCTCAGTAACACGGACTTCTATGGTCGCTTGCGCTGGATTCATCTGTTGAGGTCGGCTAATTTGTTATACAAAAGGTGTGCAATCGTTGGTCGTAAGTTGGTATCCTTCAAATATAGGAATGTTGGATCAGTGAAACCATATTGGTTGGACAAACAGTGTGGTCAAATGCATCGAAAGCGACGCGTATCATAGAATAACTTCCTCGTATCTGGCTCTACCGACAATTCAGAGGCGTACAAATATCAGTGAGATCTATGCAACAACGAAAGAGCGCAAAAGTGTCCGCAATTAGAAGAGGAGCATGCAACCTGAGCGAAGACGGCCCCCAAAAAGATTTTTGCTTACGCTAAGCGGAGTCTGAAGCCCACAATTGACATAGCTGTGTTAGAGGGCATTGATGGACAGCCTCTTACCTATAGCACTGGATGTGCGTCATCATTGGTAGAGCAGTTCTCTTCCGTTTATACAAGTGGGCTTGTGATCATGCCGAGCTCGTACTGTGCAGCCCTTAATGAACTTAATTGCTTGGATTGCGGTAACGAGAATGTCCGCAGCTACACGCCAGTCTTGAGGGCACGAAACCTGCTGGACAGAATGAACTTCACCCGCTAATTTTGAAGTCCTTATCGGTCATCATTTTGCTTGCCGTGACCGATCAGTTCAACAGATGGTTTTCCGAATGTTCATTTCCAATTACTGACAATGATTGGTAGAGAAGCCGATTCCACAGGACGGTGACCCACGCAACGTGGATAATTACCGGCCGATTTGTCTCACTGTTTTGGCGAAGGTGCTCTTGAACAATTTGTAACCGTGCTTTTTGCATCTGCTGGGGTCGAAAATCTAACGCCGACACAGCACGGCTTCATGAAGGG
This sequence comes from Dicrocoelium dendriticum, assembly GCA_944474145.2. NCBI lineage: Eukaryota > Metazoa > Platyhelminthes > Trematoda > Plagiorchiida > Dicrocoeliidae > Dicrocoelium > Dicrocoelium dendriticum. The sequence goes on from CALYDF020003852.1 coordinate 17,238, forward strand.
CCGCACGTGCATCACTAACCTGCTTTCGAAACGGCAGGAACGGTTGCGAGCGTTGAATCAAAGGAAGTCAGTGGATGTTATCTACATTGATTTCAGTAAAGCTTTCTATAAAGTGCACCATGAGGCCCTGCTCCACAAGTTGTGGATGTGTGGTGTTGGTGGCACACTGCACCAGTGTACCATTGACATAGTTAGTTGGAGAAGATGGCGGGTTAATTTGGCTTACCATCTAACCGACTGGTACACCTCTACTGGCGGCGGGCCGTAAGATACGGTACCAGGGCACAGTTTGTTTCTGATCCACATAAACGAATTGCCGCACCTTCTTTGGTCACCTTGTGAACTGCGTACAGATGACTTGGGGATTTGGAGCATTGTTGCTTCTGTGCCGTCATTCAGTAGCACCTTGACCGCCTATCCCGGTGGTCTGCAGTAGTTGACTTAGCGGTCAACCTGGCGAAGTCCTCGTTCATGAGCCAGGGGAGGAGTGGTATTGGCCGTGGCTACACACTTGGCGACCACCCGCCCAGTAAAGGATCTAGTCGTGCTCTTACTCCGTACCTCGACAACCTGAACGGACTGTAAGTAAACAAACTATGCCCGCTTTGGGCATTTAGACGCAGCTTCTGCACTTGGTCGGAAGAGATCGTCACCAGTCTTTCCTCTTCCATGATGAGACCGCTGCGTGAATACTGCTCACCGGAATATTGTCCAAACAAATTAGGTGAGCTGCATAGCCTAGAACTGGTCAAGCATGCTGCTATCTAGGTCATCCCCAGTTAACGGAGTATGTCGTAGAAAGACCGGTATATGACTAGGGCTTTATACCCTGTCATATCGTTGGCTTCGATTTGATCTCATAATGACGTACCGGATATTGCACCTGGGCCAGTTCCCTAAGTTGCGGCAGCTACTGCCCGTGCGCGCACTAAGCAGCACACGCGGACACTGGTACAAATTAGTGGTACCGGATTTAAAGCGCATCGCTCACACTTTATGCTTTGAGCTTCGAGTGGTGAACTATTGGAACAGGTTGCCTAAGACAGCTGTCGAGGCAAAATCGATGTCTGAAGATGAGAGATTCTTTGACTCCCACTTTGCGGACTACAGGTAACGGGGGCTTATCGTATTTGGATAAGATGTAGTGCGGTTGAATTTGCCGCCAGTATGCAGGACTGATTCCGTGCATATGCGCGACTCACTTGCAATAAGACAACAAAACGTTTTACCGTTTTACTTTCTAATATCAGTATTCTGTGCACAGAATTTTTAGTGTTCAGTGGATGAAAATTCACATTCTCCGTGCACACCGGCAAGGATTATCTCATTAATTCCATGGAAAACGGTAACGAAAAGTTAGAGTTTACAGATTATTCCCACATGCGATCAACGGTCGGACGTAACCGGACGTAACGGAGTAAGCATTCGAAGTCCAAGGAAAATAAGAATTTGTCGCACAGGTTGATTTCATACAGCCTACCAATGCGTTGAAATGAGTCTTCAAGACTAAACAGAGTTGTTCGTCTTCTCAGCTGGGTAAACACCTCCCTTAGCGAACTAGTCAGTTGATGCTGCGGTGCATTCGTCACTTAAGGGATCGGTATGAATGACACTTCGCTCTTATGCGCTCTCGGTGGCCCATACAGCCGTGAAATCGTGCTAACACTAGGCTTCAACCTTTTAAAGTTTAAAAAGATTGTTTCGCGAAGAAGGAGAAACAATTCAAGGTGACTAGTTTTGTGCGTTTCGAGATTGGCTACGTCAACAACTTGCTTGATCCGTACCAATTAACTCGCATCTTTGAATGTGGAGTAAATTTTTTTAATCGTCTACGGCTTTGTTCCTGGCCAGAGTGCCAAAGTTCGCTAACTCTTTGGCAGAGAGACATCCAAACCGAGCTGTAGTTATTCAACAAGTGCACTGAATGTTTGACTCAATTCTCGTTCGATAGCCCTGTTGATCACAAACACATTCAGTCATGTCGCGATACCCTTGGCTGAAAAGTTATCGCATACTGTGTGATGCCTTCGCTGTCCGTAAAACCAGACCAGAAATGAGTGCTTCATAGTTTTCCGTCAGCGGTTGGAGCATTTCAGCGGGCCGTCGTAGCTTAATGTTAGGGCATCAAATCCGTTATCTATTCACTCAACGAAGCGTTTTAACCTTAAGGTTAAGGAGGCTGGCGTTCGCACTCTGGAGTACGCACAGCACTCAGTTACTAATGTAATGGAAATGAGCTCAATTATTATTGCGAAATATCACTCAACGGCTTGCGAGAGTGGAAAGCAATATGTGATTGATGAAACTCAGAAATACGCCAATGACTTTCGTTATTGATATCGTAACAAACCACTCAGATGGGAAACAAAATCACAAGTGAACTCCATGCCTAATCAACAAAAGCAATTATAGCACGTTTGCTATGAGGTTGCGTGACTTGTTTCCCACTCAATACACATCGAATCTGATGAGGTGGTTTATCTCATCATGCAATCGCGTAAATGAAGACAGGGAAACGCCTGATGAACACATTCGTGACCCGATTGGTTAATTGTGATGTAAAGTCATTTGGAAGGGACAGGAGTGTGTATCTGAACGATGGTAGCGAACAATGTAAACACTTCAAGTGCAGCTAAGGTTGGGAAAAGCGCGAAAATGCATTAGCATCATCCCATCCACCCATCTAACCCACCGATTTATACCTACATGTGCGGACTCCTGATGTAGATTTGGCAAATTGAACTGCTGGAGGGTCGACTAGTGAATACATTGTTGATCGGACTAGTCTTAGGAGCAAGAAACATGTTATCACACACATTATTCCTGTGTGAGGATGTGAGCTGCGCAGAAGCCATTATCACAACTAGAAAATACAGTGGATAAAGGGCATTGTTTGCCCCTCTACAGTGAGGGGTGTATCTTTTCAACAAAACATTTTGACAGTACAACTCATCTTATGACATTGAAGATGGTTACACTACACTTAAAGAGGATAAACAACAGAAGTCTGGTTCATAGTTATTCTTAACATAATTATAGTCGATTTTCATATGTGAGTCGTGACATTATTTGAAGCCAGTATAACTTATTATTCGGGAATCGCTACTCGACATGAAGCAAAACATTCAGTAATTGGTATTTCAAAAATTCGATCTTCTTACTGAGATGAGAAATATGCACATTCAGGAGGGACTTTAACTAATTTTCATTGGTGGCTATGTGCTTTCCCCTAGGTACGCTATCTTTTCTACTGAGAGTTAGTGTAATCCAGTTCTAGTTCTTAGATATTTTCAATGAGAAATAAACCATACTGGATGCGCATTTTAACGAAAACTGGACCCCAACTTTTCGTAAATTCATGTCATGACGGTTGCTGTCAGTTTTTAGTTGTTGGACATGTACATGACGACCAAAATGGAACGTGATTCGATTTTTGTAATCGGCAGCAATCACTGACATCGCCAAACTCATGATGAATGTCTTCGTAGAAAAGGCTATACCTATAAAAATTAGGTCATGCTTTGTTTCTTCAGTTGCTTTTCTTGTCTGCTGTACAGTTATTCCAGAACGTCTCTGGCGAGTGACTTGCAGTAGTTAGCCGTCATGGCGGTAGGCTTCTTTTCCTATGCATCACTAATCATAATTCAGTTTAGTTAGAAGAATTCCAAATGAAAAGTGAAGAAAATGGATCGTTAGAAACACAATGCTTTCAGACTTCGAGTACTAAATCAAATTTTCTTGAACTTGTTCATAACATTCTAGAAAAGGTTAGTAGGCATTGATGAGAATACTTTCAGGCATGTTTCATGTCATCTTACAGTAAATTGTTGAGGCCGACAGTTTCCTCAAGCTGTCATATTTGAAGGCCAGCTAAAGCTCCATCTTCGCTTTGTTGAGTCGAGGAAATTTTTTGAGCAGTTCTCCGGATACTGGTGAAGTCCTGTACATGGATTTCAAGAAGATCTTCCACAAAGCTAGTTTGATATGTAAGAGTGGTAGCAGGTTTTTTTGAGACTCGAGGAAAGCTGTATGATAGAGGTAATTCTCCCCATCAATTAAAGTCTCACTGGGAGTCGATTCCTTCCCTTGTTCCGTTATCCAACTCGAACAAGAAATAACTGTATTTTGTTCATCCCAGCTGCCTTCAGTATTCATACGTCTAGGTCTGGAGCCTGGACGATGTTAGAATTTCCTTTGTGAAATACACAGAAAGCTGCTTTATCATTCGGTGGAGCGTCCTACCAGATCCCTACCGACCAGTAGAAGAGAGACTCGGCAAATCCGGTAGAGAGTTTACCTGCACAAGTGTTTACGTAGAAGTGCAGTAGAAGTGTAACACATGGCTCTCATGGGCAGTAGGGACAATTTTTCAGCACATGGAGCATCAGGGATAATACGTCAGTGCCAACGGAAGCAATGTTGAACTCGTTACAGCCTGAAGAGTCATCCGAGACAGAAGTAAATTAAACACACATTGATGGGCTGACGATTGCGACCTTATGGACTTATAGTCCGTCTGAAGTTCTGGCATAGATTGTCACTGTTACGGTTTTGCTCAAATCGCCCGCTCGAGTGTATCCCCTTGCGCTTAGACCACACCAAAGCCAGTGCAAATCGACGCCTGTTGTTTAGATTCCCCAGTACTGACCAATGCGAACACGGACGCTGGTGAGTCTAGGCCTTCTTCCCCGTACATCAACAGTATTATGGCGAAACACGTGTGTCGGAGGCGTTGCACGGTATACACAGGGCACCTCACTGGAATATACGGGAGGGACTAGTTGCTTTTCTAGGTGTAGCAAGGGCGTATGACAAATAAGGATTGGCAAGTTACCCAAAAAAGTAGTTGGTACCGGCTTCTCATTGGTCCTTGTAAATTCACCCCCTTCATATACTCCTTTCCCACAGATCCTTACATCAGGAATTTTACTTATACGTACGCTAATGCTCAAGCCATTTTTATTGAGAGTCCGTCAAGCATCACAGATGTGTGACCTCATCGCGACACCGGAGACCTGTTTACGCCATGAAATAAATGACATCGAGTTCGCACTGCCAAGAATGTCCGTTATTCTGCACAACTTACCAAACAAAGGCAGAGGGGTGACTCTGTACTTCCGCAGTTATCTCTACTGTGAACCAAACGAGGGTCCAGTCAACCCGGTACAGCATTCACTTTGGTGCAGTCCACGTTTAAAAGATGACGGCGCCTGCTGGGTGGCGACAATTTACCGCCTTTTCCCATTCAGGTCCGGTATAGATTTCTATCTGGCATCCGCACTGTGGCGGGTGATAACCACGAAGCACAGCCACATTCTTATTTCTGGAAATTTCAACATTCAGGCTCTGAAATCCTGAGATGCTTTAGGAGTAGAGCTCAAGACGGATCTACAAGAGGTTGTCTCCAGTTTCCTGATGTAGGCGCAAGCACATTTCCACCAGATTCAGAGGAACTGATGGGCTCTCTATAATATATCGGATATTCACCAATGAAGAACTCACGACTAAGAGGGTTATCGTCAATGTCCCATTAGACCGCAGCGATTATGTAGTCTTACTCTTGTAATACCGTATAATACTGCATATTAGCCAAAGAACTTTGGTCAGTTTTTTGTAGAAATGATCTGCTTTTGCTATGGCTATAGGCAATTTGAAGAGGTCACTTGCAAACTTCACCCAGGAATTTGCTGTACACCTTGTCACACACCCCTGACCTTGAACTTCACTTGCACCTACTGCTCCACTGTACTTCAAGTGCATGAGGCACCCGTCCATGCGAATCGGCGTGTCTGACACCCGCTCAAACCTCCCCTGTATTATTGGCTGTCTTGCCTGTTTCATCTGACATAAAATTTGGTCAAAACACTGTCCGGTGCGGGAAAGTCTTTGGTCTGGCGGCTCTACATTCTCCGGCGATTAAAATACATTACAGTCTCCACACCTGACCGTTAGTAGAGCAGGCTTGGTTGAACACCCAAGTAAGAGCAAGTAGGGCTGACGTCAATTTGTGAAGAAACAAATTAGTTTCTCTTTTTGCTGAATGTTGGTGGCCGGCAAATATAGGGACTTAAGAATTTGGACACATCTGATGTTATAAATTTATACTGTCGGTCTATATATGGTGTGGCATATATTCAGTAATATACGGTACATCTGCTATGCACAATATCCCGTAGAAAGTGCCGACTCTAAGAGAACCATTATACGCAAAAATGTATTAGCACGACTAGGTGAGACAACCAAATAACCCTTTTTGTCAGACAAGTCATCGGCTAGCGCATGGCACTTGGTTTCACCGCATTACGTCAGCAGTGATCTTACTTGGTCACTCCATTTGAATGAAATGTTCACAGAATTAAGGAAAATTCTTTCTACGCTTCTCGTTTGGCATCCCTTTCTGTCTCACTACGTACACTGCTGAACTCCCCTGGTTACCTAAGAAAGTATTTTGGAGTACTAGCTAGGGAACTGAAGCAACTGTTTCGATGTAGTCGCAGTCCAAAGCTGACATTTTTTGTCTTTGGTGTCCAAACACAATTGTTCATGCAAAATGTTTACTTCAAAACACTTACCAACGAAAGTCCCCCTATTCATGGTGCAAGGTTTGCCAGTGTATCAAGTTTTGCAACCAGGAAAACGTCTAGAGTTACTTATGCTAGTACTACTGCTTACCACTCATCCGTGATTCCATGTTTGGAGCATGTTTTGTGCGACCAGACCTCATTTGTTCTGAAGTTTAAAAGCAAGCTTGCATTGTAACCGCACTGCAGCCTATGCAGCCTGTAAACCTACTTGTGTATGCGCTGTTTTAAGCTGTACTTAGTGCTGAAGAACTGTGCATACCAGCTGAATATTCGCCCTTTTAGGTGCATAAAAACTTACTTAAAGTATTTGACTACTATTCAAAACATTCAAAAGGCATGGTTCCATATCCACCCTATACAAAACAAAAACCCGACCGGTTTTAGACTATTGCGCAATGAGCTACAGTAACACAATAAAATGTAACCACCAGAAACTTGAGAAGTGGCAGAGGTCGTTCACTAAATTTCTGCTGAGACTATCCTCACGAATTTCTTACGCACACCACAGCAACACATTAAAACAAGACCTAAGTTAGCTCAGACGGAGGAAACTTAATATAGATCTCTTATTCGATAACATACAAAGTGAGTTAATGCCCCAAGCTTGAGATTCCAACTTACTAAACTTAGAAAAGCCTAGAACTCACGCACGTACAAAATGGTACGTGTAAGTGTACGCAAAGATATAGAAGTGGCTGCCTTCCAAACTGCGAGAACGTAAATAATTTGAAAGCTTTCATAAAGAGATCCGCACCTAGTTAACTCTGAAAAAGGCCACCGAGCTGTTGAGACAAATTGTCACGGAGGAGATGGCATACTAAAACGGTCTAGCAGAAATCTAAGATATGGTATCAATTGCCATTCTATCCTCTAGTATTCAACCTTTCGGCACTACGTAACCTTTGGTTTCATGTAACTATTCTTGCCTGTGGCGCAACAATACAGGAAAATACCACTCTGGGCGATGGAAAACAAAACATACATATAGCTAATACAGTCTAATCAATATGTTACGGTCTTTGACCATCTTATCATCTATGTATGTGTGAAGGAACTGTTTCCCATGTTTCCAACCAATTCCCTTTCTCGTCCGGATGTATAAACGCAAAAGAACAAATTTCTTCATGATATCCGTAAACGTCAATTCCGACACACCTCGGCTGCCAGTGACGCATGGATCCGGAACCTCTTTACTTATGATAACTTGAACAGAATCTGTTCTCAACCATCTGTTTATGAAATACGACCAGCTTAACCTCAATTCAAAATATAAAATGTTTTCTTTTCGTTTACTTTTCTATTATTTACATAGTTCTTGTAATATTGAATATTTATTCTTGACAGCAACACCCCAACAGCTGGTAGCAATTCTCAATGCTCAACAATACCAAATGCTGTATTTTGCGAACAAAGGCAACTGTCCGAGAAACCGGAAGATTTCTTTCAGAATTGCGTCTCATATCAGTAACCCGAGCAGCCACATATTAACGGCGATCCCGTCGCACAAATTGATCGAAAAATCCGTCGGCCTTTCTTGACGGTAGTTAGATACAACAATATCTCATTTATCATCGTTACGCTAATTAGGTTTCTACCTCCTTATATTCTGCATTCTTCTTTACTCCATTGTTGGTCACGACTGGTTGAATCTCCTGATCTGATGGCCTTTTGCTTCCAAACTTGTAGATGAACCCATGCGAGGCAACCCAC